>JAPKLW010001659.1:111052-148625 GCA_026898455.1 Plectranthus barbatus | reverse complement strand
CCACCAAAACACCAAACTAGAATCTAAGCAAGTAGCTACTGGGGAAGGGAAACTTAGCCAAATTTCCCAACACAGCAACAGATATTTCCTATGTTTCAGAGGTCTACTAACACTGTGGAGACCTTGTTTGTTTCTATGTAGGGCCTGAATGATCGGATGACTGCTTTGCATGGTGATTTCTCCGTATTTCAGGCAGGTAACTTCGCGGACCAGGCTACTACTGCCCAGTTTGAGAGCATTGATCGGAGGATGGATGAGATCCATGGAGATGTCTCGGAGCTGCATCACCGCCTTCCCATGCCATATCGCCGATGTTGAGACCGCTCACCACAGGATCGAGAGGAGTGATGGAACACCGTCCACCTATTTGCAAACGTAGTCTCACTTGACTAAGTTTGGGGGATGTGCCGATTGCTGGTACTTTGGTTTACTCTTCTCCTCTCTTACCTCCTTTATTTTTAGTTTCTTAGTTTGTTGAATATTCTCTCATTTGGTTCGATTTGGTTGTAGTATATTGATATTTTACACTCATGGTTTGATGTGGATGGATGTTTTATGGTTATATCCTTTTTATGAATGGGAATTGTGTTGATTGGATGCATGATATTGTTATTTATGTTGATGTATGGCTTGTGGAAAGATTGATGGTACTAGTGGAACAATGTGTGATTCATATAGATGTTGGATCGTGGAATTTTGGGGGCAAGATGTTTGAATGGGATTATGATTGGTTTTAATGCATACTATTTTGTTGAGATCTATGGTGGAGTGTTTTGAGTGAGATTTTGAGCTATTGATTGAAATGGATTATGCTCAATTGGTGGTGTTTGTGTTTGTCTTTAGTAGGTACCATAAGGCAAATGGAGAAGCGGTTTGATCGTGGATACGTTTGGGTAACGCATTCTATCATTTTCTTTGCCATTTAGATTTTATTGCATCTTAGTTGGTTGTGTTAGGTTGTTTGTGTGTGTTGTGTGAATGTGTGAGAATGATGAACCCAAACTAGGCTTTAGATTTACTCATGATTAGCTAGTGAAGTTTGAAGTTTACCTTAACCTATGATAGGGCAGAATCTTTGACATCGAGGCATGCTTAGATTAAACTTTTTAATTTTCGAGTTTTGTGTGTGGTTAATGCTTAGGACTTGACAAAAAAGCCGTGAGAATTGAGCCTTGACATTGTCATATCTTTTTGGTTGTGAGAGGCGAGATTGAGAACGAGAAATCTAGAACTTGCATCTGTTCTCGATCTATTAGAATGAACATGTGACTATTAAATAATATTAGGCCATCGATTCCTAATCCTACCTTGCACATCGGGAGTATAAGGTGTTTTATTTGATTATTGTTTGTCGTTCATATCTTTGATCCCCGTGATTGAGCTTGAATGAAGAACTTCTTTCATATAATTAGGACAAAGTTTGGGGGAAATGAGAGTATTAGGGTGAATACGGTGTTGTGAGATTGGGATGGAAATTGTTTGGTATGATGGTTGGTTGAAATCCCATGTGATGATGCAAGATAAGAAAGGAAATGAAAAGGAAGGTGCAAATCTTGAGAAAAAATGAGCACCTACAAAAAAAGTTGTTGTTGTAGTTGTGGAAGGAAAGAAAAAGAAAAAAAAATGAGAAAATAGAAGAAAAGAAAAGAAAAAAGGAAAAAATGACGAAAAGCAAGAATTGAGAAGAGAATAAGCCTCGGGATTAGTGGTTCGAAGTTAAATTGGGGGGGTTCTTGGGAAATTGAGGAGTTTAGCTAATTTCGCCCAAAATCACCTACCCTTTTAGATAACCACGTTATAATCGAAACAAAGACCTTCTTGATTCTAGGATCTAGCTCGTTGTAATATAGTGGTGAGAATGGATGCAAGCTTATGGAAATTGAGCTTAAAATCTCGTGTTTGTGTTAATTGTCCCTAAACACGTAAGGGAGTGCATTTCATTTCTTTTATCCAAATTTGTTGAGTGGATTGAGTCTTTAGCATTAACCTTGTCACAAAGTTAGGTGATAATCTCGTTTGACTAGGGCATGCTAAGATAGATGAGATGAGCTATGAGGTATTGCACGAGGTAGAATGATTGCTTTGCTTTGTTTTGATTGAGGACAATCAAAGGTTCAAGTTTGGGGGATTATGATATGTGCGTAAAATGACCTATTATTCGATGTGTGTGCATGCTTTTGTGTCCATTTTACACACATATCATATGTTTTTCGCTTGTTTTTGGTTTATTTTCGTGTTTTGTGTTGTTTGAGTTGTTTAGGGATGGAATGGAGCATAATTAATCAAGTTTGGCCTATTTTCGGTGAAATACCAACCCAAATGAGGTTTTAGTACTTGAAATATCGACCCGGATGAGCAGAAGAGCAGCAAGGGTGATTTTAGAGCCAAATCCCGGTTCGGACAACTTTGTGTTTGGTCGAGATTTGCCTCTGTTCAGCTCATCTCGACCGAACCCCTGCACAGACTGGTCAGTATATGCTCAACAGAGCCAAATACCGGTCGATCCTAATCGGTCCCAAGCGATCCCAGACGTGCTGCTTTGGCGGTTTTTCAAATTTAAAACAACCCGATCGAGACGATCTCATCCGGGGCGATCTTTGGGGCTGATAACTTACTATAAAAGGGGAGAAATCGCAAATGGGAAGAACTTTTGGCTGATTTTAGATAGATCTAAGAGGGAAAAAGATTGTTACTCAAAACCACATCCAAACACCTCCAAACATCAAATCAAGGGAGAATCAAAGCAACATCACTCCAATTAGATGCAAATTTAGGAGTAATTTGAAGATCAACCCACGAAGATCAACATTTGGGGGGAAATCTCTCTTCTACCTTATTTTGTAATCAATTCATTTTCTCTTATAATTAAATTACAAGCAACAAAAGGTATGAGTGGCTAAACTTTTTAGGATATTGGATTGAACAATGTTTTGAATCTATTGCTTTCTTTGAATGATTATTTATCTTCTCCTATTCAATTGTATCACACTAGAGCTTTTTCACAATCAAGTAGTGTAGACATTAACCAATTGCTTGACTGTTAGGCATCGAAATTGAAGCCAATACACGAATCTAGATGTTGTGATTAGTGTGTTTACATACAAGTTTTGACCCAATCCATGTGCGGGGATAGCTTGTAGGTCCATAATCTACGAACCTTTGGGAGTGAGATTTGATCCGATAATGTAACAGCTTGAGAGTCCTATCTCATCTACGTCTAATTCACCGATACTATGGGGGTTAGATAGTGTAGGGTGGATTGATCATTACTAGGAGAATTAAAGTAGGTTTACAGCATTCTATCATTCTATTGGTTCATTGCAAAGTTCATTCCAATATCATCTTCTCTCATTTGTGAATTTCAAGCATTGTTTGTGAGTTTGTTTGGAAACATTGAGTGAATTGATATATCTACAATGGTGATTGAAGCATTTAGTTTTACTTGTTATATATTGTTATCTAGTTTAGATTTATTCTTTGCCTAGATTAAAAACATACTCAACGATTGTGCAATCTAGATATTAGCCTTTACACGAGTAATTGGTATTTTAGTGGGAGAAATAAGAAGATCTCGGATTGATATTTTATTATTGCATTACATTAGAAATTCTGTTGAGTTTTTAGTGCGATCAGACAACCTAGAAGTGAAAGCCCACCACAGGAAGATGGTTCTGTCACAAAACGTCACACAGCTCCAACAAGCTATGCGTTGGACCACAAACTACAATCAAGGTCCAGGTTCCGAAGTACACGACCCAGAGTTACGGAACTACAATTCACGACCTACCTGGAAGATCAAGGAGGTGATTCTCAAGCCGCGTGGAATTAGGAAGATCGTTTAAGACTAAAACCCAACTGCCCCCGAAGGAATCCAAACTACCCCGTGATTCCACGCACCGCCTATTGGGGATAAGCCAAACGGACAAGGATCCAGCCGCGGATAATCCGGAGGACCGTTGAGGAACCCTAGCCCAACAACCTCCGAAAAGGTCGCAGTCGCCAACCTCCAACCACGATCTCTGAGAAAGCCAGAAACACCTCCTGAATCTTCTAGGGTTGTAACGACTTCTCTTGAACTATAAAATAGAAGCCGGTAGGTCAATTTTAGGACAATTTTTTCCCTTATTAATACTTATACTATGAAAATCTTGAGATTGATGTCCATTCTATACATTGCATTTATATTTTTACGTTGTTCTTTGGTTATTTTCACTTGTGTATTTTATAAGTTTCGAGGGTTCCTATTTCATCACGAATTGAATTTCAACAATAATATCTAACCATTTTTAAAAAAAAATCATTTTATTTCAACATACACACATTTTTCAACATATATATAGATTGATATATTCCAATCATCAACTAATAATTGCAAAAATATTATTAGTTTATTTAATATATTTTTTTCAATTTGGATACTTTTTCCTATAATTTTAGAGGAAAAAATCTGAAACTCTTTTAATATGTATAATAGATAATAGATATTTAATCGAGAGCTATTATATAAGAAGTACAACAATTGTGCTGTAAATTAAGTGTTATGATTATTCCAAAAATTTCCTAATAAAACACTCGATAAAAAATTCAACTACTTCCAATCTCTACATTTATCAATTACACGATTGTACTGAGCTACAATTGGTGGCGTTTTTGTTAAGACTAGATGTGAGATTATTTTTAACTAAACTGAAAATTCTCAAATTGCTCTCTTTAAATGATTCGGCGAGAAATCAGCACTACAGTCAATTTTTTACATGTTTATTAATTAAAACTTATACAATTTTACTTAATAAACTAATATTTATGTATATTTAAAATATAAAAAAACTAAAATTAACTTATCATTAAAAATTGCCAAAAATTTATTTAAACTCAACAAAAATTGCCTAGGTATTAAATCCTACAAGAACCCACAGCTAAGTGCCCAACTACTTCGACAGCCACATATTCAACATGCATCAAGGCTGAGAAGCCTGGCCTGTAGAGGTTTTTTAATTTTGTGAAATTAACTTTTCTCCATTTTAATTATATAGTTTTATTTGATATTGTACATTTATAAAAAATATTTAAAAAGTTAATATATTTATATAAACTTCTAACATTATTTTTATTTAAAAGAATATATTAATCACTCTTTTTCACAATATTATTTTTAATATTTTCATTTTTCAAAATTACTTAAGGGTACAATTACTTGAGAAAAATAATATCAAATATAAAAATCTGACTATATAATTAAAATACCCTGAAATAGTAATATGGATCATATAATCCCTTCGCTCGGGTTGTAGTGATCAGGCAGCTTATTGGAGATCGATAGTCATTGAACTTTCCCAGGAACATCTAAACGTGTGAATGAATATGTATTTTCAATTAATAAATTACTATTAAAAAAACATGGACCATATAATTGGAATGGAAGCCACAATTTAAGATTGAATAGGTTTTTTAAAGTCTTCACAAATTGATAAAAGCAATACTCGAGGATTTTTGTTTTCAATATCTAGAGTTTTTTTATATATTTATGGTGTATAATAAGTTTTAACTTTTAACTTTGAATTTTATTTTTAAATCTCTAAGGTTTAGTTTCAATATCTAAAGTTTAATTTAAGAATTTTAAATTGAAATATTATAGTGCCGAGTTTACGAGTAACGCCGTTTTGTTGGAATAAAATGTTGGTGCTAGAATACTGCACAACTAAATAATTTTCTGGGTATTATTTCTAATTTTCAGAGTACCGCTTGTGGTAAAACAACAACTCTATATTAGGTTCACTTTCTCAAAGAAACAATGCTCTATATAGATGTTAAGATAACAACTATAGAAATCGTACACAAAACCTAAATACCGGACTCGCTCAAAATTCATTCACCGTAGGAGACACCTTTCCAAAGATGGATTCCGTTGTGAAAATGTTGAGATTTACTCCTTGATCTAAGGAGATTTGGTTTCCTAATCTATTTTGGATAAATCATATTAGGAATATATTATTACATTATAGTTTATCTTGGTTTCCTTGTTTTATCCTAGTTATTTTTTCTTATAAATAAGGGTGCTAGATAACATAGTTTTTTGATTCAGTTTCATAAAATTTTGTAATAGTTTATTACAAGAAATAAAACTCTAAAATTCTTCCATATTTTCTTCTCTTATTTCTTAGTGTTTTTCCATCGATTATTGTGATTTTAGGAGGGCCAACAACAAAGTTGAACGTGAGAGTTTGGAATGTACGGTCAAGGCAGGATCCATTTAGACGAAGATAGAGGCTTGAATAGTGTAGAAGCTTTAGTTTTTCAGTCTTTAATCTTCTCTTTTATTCTTGCTTGGGTCATTCGACGATCATGTCCACTTCCCACTTTTCAGTTGTGACTGACGTATAAGGATCATGTGGATATGGTTTAATTGTGGAGGTGATCTCCTAAAAATTTGGAATAGAAAAGCTAATCAAAAGTGAAAAAAAAACCGGATCCGTGAAAAATAGGAATAAGTTATAACCATTTCCCTGTAATAGTGAAGGATAAAATTAATATTTTAGTGTATGTTGTGTTCTAGTTTAACATTCAAGTGTTAAACGTTAGAACAACTTTGACAGTCTCATAAACATTCTTATAAAAGTAATAAATAAAATCATTAAGTAGAGTTGATTCTACCCATAAATATAGCGTTTATAATAATTTATAATATTTAATTTTTTTTACTTTAATTTAAATTATTGTGATTGATTATTTCTTAATTTGGATTTATGGATTTTTTTTAATTGATTTTTTTTATAAATGTTTGTTAGAGTAATTAAGACTGTTAAGGTTACTTCTTTTCAGAATAATTATTACTAAAGTGAATGAATTTAATAATAAAATAGTGGATGAAGCCAATTTAGAAGTTGTTCCATCCTTCACAGTGTTGAATAGAAAATGATTACGTGCATGCAAATTACAATAAATTAAGAACTAATTAATCGTGATTAATTTTATTATAGTCGTGTGCAATTTAAATAATATACCAAAAGCATGCGGCCGGCCAACCATGAAAAAATTCAAGATCATGCATGCATCACATGCAACAATTTTGAAATCTAAATTCAAACTTATGCTTTAATCGAGGTGTAGATTCAATTTTTTTTTATTTTAAATAAAGTTGACCTTCGTCTATATATATATATATATATATTAAATACTGAGATATTTTCAAGTATTAATCAATTGTCAAATTTGTTCGATAGAGGATTTGAAAGTCTAGTCACGTCATGGGTTGATGCTTGTTCATGAATTCTCAAACATTGAAGATTGCATAGTGGAGGTACGACTACTTCAAAAAAAAAAATTCAAAGTTTAACGCCCACTTTATAAGTTTAATTAATTGCTCCGTGAAAATGAGCATTTGTCGAGTAAAACTTACTTCCTTTTATATGAAACAATTTAATTTTGTACATCTATGAAAGATAAATTAAAAGATAACGTGTTTATACAAACTTCTAGTGAAATACTCAATTAATAAAATATATAGAGTCGATTTTGTTGGTCCGGATTAAAGTTAGTGTACAGTGGTAGATAAGTTTTACTGCGGTTGACCCTCCAAGTTGGTTGTTCTGCATCAGCTTGGGTTCAAAGAAATGGTTGTTTAGCATATCTACATATTACTTAGTCAAATTATCAAAATACTCCAATACTTGCTGTGTTGGATTTAAAATTAAATACAGAAAGCTTAAAGAAATCAATAAATAACACAAAGATTTATAGAGGTTCAGACTACACCGCCGCACATCCTCTCTTCAAACGTGCAGTCTAGAAACACTAAGCTGGAGATTACAAGAATGTTAACGATCTATTATTAGCTGATGAATGCCGCGTCCACCAGCCCACTAGCCACTCACCAAATCTGGGAATTGTTAGGAAGTATTCCTACCAACTTGTTGTTTTGATGTGTCAAAAAAATGTATAGAAACCACCAAGTTAGAAGTGTCTCTAAATTTTCTTAGTTCTCATAAACTTGCAAAGTCTTGTTAGAATATACTCCCTCCGTCCCATTATATTAGGCACGGAGGGAGTTGGCACAATAACCAAGACAAAAGTGAAAAAAAAGGATTAAAGATGTATTAACATATAAAATATTATTAAAAAATACACTAATTACAAATTTAAAAAATCAATGTATTTAGTCAAAGAAAATGTTAGGGACTCTGCCGGAATCCTGGTGCACGGCAACGCAGCAGTCAGTGCGGCGGTTGTGGGTGGGATTGGATACCGGTTCAGACTGGAGGTGGCGTGGAGGGCTCAGAGAAAATGCCGCTGGATCTGGACCTGAGCTTAGGAGTAGTTAGAAAAATAGGAAAATTAGGTTGTGAGGAGAAATTTGACGAGATATTCGAAAAATCAGCAGCATAAACTCATGCAAAACGCGGCCGACATAGTCCAAAAACAAAATAAAATGAATAGCTGTACCAATCTGGGACTAGGACTATTTAATGAGGTAGATGGAGAAGTAGCCGAAAAAGAAAAAAAAAGCACAGACCAATGAAGTGAAGCCTTGGGTCGACGTTGCAGTTGCAGTTGAAGCGGAGGGCGGAGGAGACCAGAGAGAGAGACGAAGGAATAGGATTCGGGAATGGAACTCTTGACTGCCTGAAAGAGGGAGCAGGGCGACGAGTCGATGACAGATAATCTAGAAAACTGCGATGGTGGTTTCGCCAAATCCTTCTCATTTTCTCCTTCACCACCTCAAAGCCAACCTTCTTAGCCACGTTGGTGATATCGTTGAAGCTCCGAAGCCCCGGAAGTACGTCGCCTCTTTCGATTCCATGGATCAACTCAACGTGCTCCGCATCGTCGCCGCGGTAGAGCTCCATTGTCACCCACCTATGCCACAGCCGGCGTCGAGGATCCGATGGTGGTGAGAGGCGACGGTGAATCAGAGAATTTGTGAGGAGGGCGGCAGATGAATTAGGTTTCGCTAGAGAAAGGGGATGCGGCGCTAAATGAGAGATCATTTAGGGGATTGAGTTTTAGGGTTCCAAGGGTAGGGTAGTCAATTTAAGAAAAGTGGGGGTATGGGAGTCATTTTAGGTATAGTTAATTTTAATTAAGATGTGTTAATTTTTTGCCAATTTAGGAAATGTGCTTAATAAATGGGACGGACCGAAAAGGAAAGTGTGCCTAATATAGCGGGACAGAGGGAGTATATTGAGTTGTAATGGAACTGACAAAGAAGAGCAAGACAAACTGGATTAAAATCCAAAACCACAGTTTGGATCGTGTGAAAAGAAAGTAGAGACCAACTTCTAGTTTGAAGTTGCTGACTATGAGGAATTGATCGAAGACACCGGCCTGTACGTCTTCAGTTTACAAGTTTGGTTTCTAATCACACGCAAAGATAAAGAGAATAAGTCCGAGGAATCATTTAAGATCTGTCTTTCAGAATGGAGATTCCTTAATGACTGAAGAAACATGAACCACTTCAGATTCCTCAGACAGGCTGAGTCGTTCTTATACAAAAAGATGTAATAGGTGCAGGACTTAAGGACGTAGTAGGTGCAGGACTTAAGGAAAAGCGCACTTTCCCGCCAGAAAGGAGAGGCATAAGATTGGACGATTCTCAAATGTCTCTAAACAACTACAATTTGGAAATGCTTCTACTTCGCCAAATTAGCAAAGTATTTAGAGTGATAAATATATAAAGACCTAAAATAGCAACAACACTCTGCACAAGTGAAAACCCGAAGCATTTCTATCATCAAGGCTAACTCTTAGCCTACCGTGTGCCATCTTTTGAACACGAAACTCGTAACTTCTAAGCTTCAGTGATCTTATTGGTGTTCTTTCTATCCAAGAAAGAAAAAAGTCACTGTAGATCTTCAGTAGTGATTATTACGAGCATCTAGCCAACCTGTTCGATGGTTCGGAGGAACTGTAAAGCTCTCAACATCCGGAAGAGGAGGCTGCGTGGTGTGCTCACACTCCAAGCCTGCGAAGCCAAATGAACCAAAGGCCTGGACGAGTGAGCTAGTGGAGTGGTAGACACTGGCATCTACCAGCTAACGATAGATCGCGAGACCATTCTGTAATAGAGGCTTAGTGAATTTCCAAACCACGGTCTGAAGAGAGAATGTACGACGTGTTTTCCAAACCACGATAATTCTTTGTTCTTTACTATTTTTTACTTTTCTGCAGGGGCTTTGAAACTCAACACATTCTAGTGTTGAAGTAGTATATTCGAACTGAACACTAAGATCCCTACTCACTAACAAACTGCTTTCAAAAAGACAAACTGGTCAAGAACCACCAGTTTCTAAGTACTAGTTTGATCTTAAAATTTTCACTGCACATTATACTTACTCTGATCCCGGGACCAACAAGTGGTATTAGAGCAGGTCGGTCTTTAAAGATAAAACTGCTTCGAGTTGCCAAGGACCGGATCTATTTCCTTGCACTTCTTTTTTCTAGCGAGCAGGTTATATATTCACGATGAATATTGCAAAGCTTCCTCCATACTTGGCGGAGAAGTTCGTCATTTGGAAGAAAAGGTCCACCATCAACTCAAGAGTATACATCCAGAGATGGTTAACGTCATCGAGCATGGACCACTAAAGATCATAAAGGTCAACACCCAGTTTAGCCCTGTAGATTTGTCAACTCCACTCATCCGCATCATGTATGTAAGTTGTTGCACACACTATAAAGGTTACAACAGGCACCTAGGGCCTTGTTTGATTGTCTAAAAGGATACCTTTTCAACTGGGGCTTCATCCGGTCCACGTTTGATCATTCTTTGTTCATTGGTACCGACAGTTCTCACCCTTTACTTGTATTGGTTTGTGTAGATGACATACTTATCACAAGAGATGATTCTTCCTAGATCAGTCGACTGATTCATCACCTTGATATGGAGTTTTCCCTGAAAACTTTGGGTGTTGTGAGCTACTTCATTGACATTGAAGTTCATCGAATTGCACAAGGTATTCTTCTTCATCAATCAAAGTATGTGAGGGACTTACTACACCACACAAATCTTACAGACTGCAACCCATGTACCTCTCCTATGAGTGCACCTGATAAATTCTCAGTCCATAATGGTACTCCTTTCTCTCAACCATCTCTATACGGAAGTGTCATTGGGGCGTTGTAGTATCTGGTATTTACAAGACCAAACATCAACTTTGTTGTGAATCGACTAAGTCGATTTCTCCAATCACCTTATAATGTTCACTGAGCAACCTGCAAATGAGTTCTTTGTTACTTAAAGGGCACACTACACCATGGTATTATGTTTAAACCTATGTCTAAATTCTCACTCGAGTGTTATACAAATATTGACTAGGCTGGAGACAAAAAATGACCGTCGTTCCACCGGTGAATATTCGGCCTTTTTTGGAGAAAATTTAGTGGCTTGGTCATCCAAGAAACAGTCCGTAGTTGCTCGAAGCAGTGCAGAATCTGAATATAAAAGTGATGTCGTTTCTGAAATCATTTGGCTTAATTTTGTATTCTCTTGGCTTAATTTTGTATTCTCTGAACTCAAAACAACAGTAACCATCACATCCCTTATTTGGTGTGACAATCAAAACGCAATATCTCTTGCTTCCAACCCAATTTTCCATGCTCGCACCAAACATGTAGAGACTGATATTCGTTTCATCCGAGAAAATATCGAAAGTGGAGCTATCGAGGTCCGTTTGTTCTAGCTAAGGATCAACTGGCCGATGTTTTCACAAAACCCTTAAAAGTTATCCGGTTTAATCTTCTTTCCACAAAATTGAATCTATACTCGTTACCTAGTTAGGGTTCAGAGGGGGTATATTGGGATATCTCTAGAAGTTTCTAGCAAATGTCGAAGTAGTGATGCAGTTGAAGTTATAATTAGTTAGTTTGTTATAAATGCATGTGATAAGCGCATGCATACGTAATCACCTCATTACCTCATCTTATAATTATAAGTAGTGAAGCTTGTAACACAGTAAACTCAAGCAATAAACATATTCCTCTTGTACATATTCTCTTTATACATCAAATACTAACTCATAAAATATTAGATCCTATACTATAAAATAAATAAAAAATCAATTAGGAGGATTGGAGCCCCACCCTGCATATAGCATGTCGGCAAGTTCTTTTGATATTAAATATGTTTGACGGCAGTTTGCCTGTTTAGATTCATAGAAATATTCACCATAATTTATTAAATATATATATAAATAAAATGCATCAACTACTATACTCTGAATTGAGGATAAATTTAAGTTGGTTTGAACATATGTCATTGTTTGCTGATTCGAATTCGGATGCGAAAATGGCTTTTTCTATTAGATATGCTGCTGCTGAGTCAAATACACACGTTTTCGTTGTTGTTCTACCCAATCCAGTCTTATGTAATAAGAATAAAATCTTTGAATCCAAGATTTCAAACTTGGAGAATTTCAGGATGAATTATTTGTGCCTCCTTTTCTTCATAAACGTGGATCAAGTTTTTCCCCTTAGGGGAGGTATAATTATAATTATTAATTACTAGTAGTATTTTATTTGTGCATTGAACGGAAGTATTCTTTTCAATTAATTTCAAAATTTTATTAATATTAATATTTTATTGTTTAAGAACTTGACCACGAATATATGGAAATGAGACCATAAAAATCCAAACCTTATATATATATACTAAAGAAATAAATATACATATCGATAATAACTATTATTATACTTTAATATATTAGATTTATACTCGTGCGTCGCACGAATTACATATTTAATTATTTGATAAAAATGTAAGCAGGTAAATAAAACACAAAGTTTATAAAAATAAAAGTTTGCTTTAGAAAATTAACCTAACAAAAAATTATATTTGTATTTATTAGCATTATACTTGTATTGCTTTAAAATTTTTGTGATAGGATGACTTACATCCGCACTATGTGTAATGTCTTATTTTATGATATTAAGATACAATTAGCAATGTTATGTAGTTTAGTATTTTATAGTGATTCTTAAAATATTTAATTCTTATTCATTGATATTACATTAAAATATTATAATATAATTCATTTTTATATTATACATCAAACCATATATATAAATTTAATAAAATAAATAAAAGTATATAAAACACAAAATTTATTGGATTTGATTTATGATTTAAATATTATCAGATAAAAGAAATTCTATATGTATTATTTTAGAAATAGTATGTATAACAAATTAATGATGTATAATATTTTAAAGAAAAAGTGATAAATAAATTTTTTTTATTATTTATTATATATATATATATATATATATATATATATATATTATAATAGGATAAGTAAAAAATCAAATAAAAATAAAAAATGAAATAAGATTTTGGTGGGAACAATTATATCTAGACTATTTTCTTTTAATATAGTACATAGATTAGTAGATTAATAGTTATTATTATGTGAATAAAAAAAATTAAATACCCAAATGCACTAAACACATTATGAAAATGCCCAAAATATTAACACATTCAAGAAATGCCAATTTTTGACTAAACATTATTAATGCATCAAATCGATGATATAATTTGAGTAATGATAATCAAATTATAAGCAAATACAAAATCAAAAACTAATTTTAATAATATTAAAATTAAACAAAACAGTAGATCGATGCCATTTTCATGACATCGACTGAACCACTGACCAATAAAATGATGATCTGTGGTGGATTAGTGTCGGCGTCATGGTCGGTGTCCGGGTAATGACACCGACTCGAGCACTTTAATATTCCAGGTTTAAATTAAGCTAATTTAAGCTTAATTTTGTGAATAAATAAAGATTTATTTCACAATTAATTTGAGGTTTTATTGTCATTAAAACGGAAAACGACACCTGATGTCGGATACAAGTCCATTTCTTGCAAGCATTATGCCTATGTATATGCTTTGAGAAACCCTAAGT
This sequence comes from Plectranthus barbatus, assembly GCA_026898455.1. Lineage (NCBI taxonomy): Eukaryota > Viridiplantae > Streptophyta > Magnoliopsida > Lamiales > Lamiaceae > Plectranthus > Plectranthus barbatus. The sequence continues at coordinate 134,724 of JAPKLW010001659.1, read as the reverse complement.
GGTCATGCATCCACAATTTACAAAAGAGGTATGAGCGCGACGAATTATTTTTCCTAGTGAAAATATCTCGCAATTAAATTAATAACTCGCACCCAGAAGCTTCGTTTCTTGTACCGAACTAGGGTATGCTTGAGAAGAATTTATGATAAATTTAGACATGATCGGATTGAGATTCCGAGGTCAGATGAATACTCTATGAATTTTTGAACTATTAAGTTCTGGTCCAAAAGGTGATAATTCCAAAAATTATGGAATCGCACCCACGAGTAGATTTCGTGATTTGAAACATTTTTGTGTATGTCCATTTTTCAATTTGGACAATGGATGTCAAGTTATAAATCCGGAAAGGTTGGAAATTAAAATAGAATATACGTGAAAATGGATCCGGTTTTGGTCAAACCACGTCGTGCCACGTGGTATTCTTCACCATGAAGAAAAGTGCCATTTGTCAACATGTGTTACGAACTAAGTTTTAGTTCCCTCCTTAATTTGATATTTTAATATGTCAAAACTCACTTTAACACTAAGTTTCTAGAAGTATAAAATGTAATCCATGTATAGGATTATCTGTGTTGTAATAGAACTTTTATGCTGAAGACCGAGTGTAGGATATACTCAAGGATTGAAGAAGTGTTCGTGCGTGAAGCTTAGTTTCACTAAGTATGGCAATGCCTATACTGAGTTTGGGTACTCAGTATAGTGTTCACCATACTGACTTATGAGAAGTCAGTATGAAGGTTGCCTATACTGACTATGGAAAGCCAGTATAAAGGCCTAAGACTTTAAACACGTGAAACACGAAGAGAACCAATCTCAGTCAAACATCAAGACAATTGATTGCTGAGTTAAAGTCAGCACGAGGATGTCCATACTTGGATTCCTCGGACTGAAACTTAGTGTGACACAAAGTTGGAGAGAAGTACAATGCCATAGCAGAAAGCAAGTAGCAGAGCAGAACTAATGTATGGGCTATGATTGGTAAATATTCTTCATGTCTTGAACGACTGGATTAATGTGTCTAACGGACAGATTTCAAATCATCCAACAAATCTCTTATAAATACCCCGACATTTATAATGAAGAAGATATTTGAATCTTTCTAGAAAGCTAAGCTGTTACACTGCCAATATTTCTACTCAAGCTTTCTATTTACTCCGTAACTTTACTCAAGAGACTTGAGTTTCTAACTCAGGTTAAACATCCGTGCTAAGTGGTTCAAAGCACGAGGCTAAGCAATACAGCTTAAGCTATCTCTTGGTGAATATATCCTTCAAAGATAATATTCACAACAGTCAGCTTCTACTCTAGGTTTCTAACTATCACAGGCTTCTAGCCACCTTGACTGAGTTCTGGGAAGAACAACAAACATTCAAACACCAAGGAGAAGGTTGTGGGGTGTGTCATCACTTCGACTTGAAGACTAAGCTTACAAGGAGTTTCTAGGCGAGTGATCACAGCAGACCAAAGGACGGAGTGCCGACGGACTATGTATAGATCGTATGGAGGCTTGTATCATTCTTAGTGAATTTCCTGATTTATTTCGGAAGAGTGGATGTAGGATATTTCAGATCCGAACCACTATAATATCCATAGCCTTTACTAGCTTTCTATTAAGTTTCTGCATACTTAGTTTCTTCAAAATCTTACCTTAAAATCTTCAATACTTGTCTAAGTGTTGAAGTGTATATTTTCAAAACTTACTTAATAACTATATGTCACGCCCCGATTTATAAACAAGGCATAAATAAGAGAATTGAACCACATCAGGTACGAGACTTGCACTTGGGATATCAATAAAAAATAAGAACTCAAACGAATAAGATAGAGAGCATCACACTTATCCCAAGTTAAGCAAAATATGATAAAAGAGTGCCTCCTCAAGAAGGGATCGTAGCTTCTTGAGTAAACCAAATATTAGAGTTTTAACAAGATTGAAATTAACAAAAGTCTAAGAAAAGACATTTAGTCTAGCAGCGGAAAGTTATCAAGGAAGTATGTATATGAAGATACACACTTATGCATCTAACTATTACAAAAGATGAGTCTTCAGCTCCACTCCTCTGCTACCTTGTACTCTTGCTTCAAGTCTTCCTTTAACCTGTGCATTTTAGAAATAATGCGAGGGGCTAAGTACAATTTGTACTTAGTGAACACATGCCCGAAAACATACATATATAATTTTGTCATGCCTTTATAGAGAGGGTCACACATGGGGTTTTTAACTTTGAAATCCTCCCATGGCACCAAAACATTTTATGAATGAGCATGCACTTTTACACAGTTAAACTATCTGCAAAATCATGTGATTGGGAGGTGGCCGCCTACCACAGTCACAATGCTAGTCCATGTAGGGCGCGACCCCTTAACATGATAGTATCATAGTGCACTAAGGCGTGTTTCAATACCAACCGGGCACGATCGTTAGAGACTCGCAATACACGTAGTCAACATTCACGTTCCCACATGTAATGTTCTTCTCTGAGTGGGGTTCCCCCACAAAGAGGACAGATAGCTAACACAAAACAGTAGGCAATGACAAAACAGTTAAAACAAGCATTTCTATTTCATGCGTGATTTCTTTGAAAAGTAAACATCATTTTCATTTTATTTTGGCCCACAATATAGGGGTAAAAGAAAGCACACCTAATTAGTTGGTGTGGTCTTAGATGATTGCTCTAGCTATCAATCTTTTTCTTGCTCTTTCCTATGACATTAGGAATACGAGTAAATCCTCAAGAATAATAGATTATCTATAATCTGACGCATCAAAACTGTTCTAGACTCTAAATTGATCTTGGACTTCTCAATTGAGCCATCAAATAAGGATATGAAAGAATGGTCAAACAATTTGGTTTGACGAACAAGATAGTCAAACGTTATTTCAATAGCTCGTGATTCGATACCGAGCGTAAACTCAAAATGAAAGTTCATGGTTCAACTTAATTGAACAAATACGTGACTTCGTCGAATGATGGAACATTACTTCGAATATTATGATTGAAAGAATTTCATAATCAATTATGAATCATCGTGCATCTCTTGAGAGTATGAAAACTCATCAAGTTGTTTCAGAGAGGTTTAAGTTATGATTAATCGAATCGAACAATCAAAGTTGGTTTGAATTCAAAAAGATTTCAAAGAGGATAAAGAAAAGAATAGTTATCAATGTCGATTGATAAAAGAGATGTCGAATGATATCAAAGATAAGTCGAATTGATCGAAGAAAGAAAAATCAAAAATTTTTAAAAAGCACTCTGTGTCGACCGACACAGAGTGTGTGTCGACCGTCGTGGTAGTGTTGATCGAAATAGATGTGTGTCGACCGATATAGATGTGTCGCCGAGATGGATGTGTGTCGACCGACACAAGTGTGTTGACCGATATGGACTATGTGTCGACTGATACGAGTGGTCGACGGAGAATGAATCGAGTAGGGGCTTTGTGTCGACTGATGTGGCTTCCACATCGACCAAGATAAGCATGTCGACCGACATGCCTCCTGTGTCGATCGATACAGCCGCGTCGACCGACGCAGGCCTCAAATCGGTCAAAATAGAGGCTATTTTTCATCCGGTGGAAATTTTTGTTTATGGCTCAAACGGTTATTTGGGCTCGTCCAATCGATTTCTAACCACACCAAATGGTTTTCTAACAATCATAATGAGTCAGGACATGTATTTTAACATCAAAACATGTTGGGAATTGAGATAAAATCTCTATACTTCCAAATAAGGCAAACATACCAAAATGTTTCAAAATAACCAAAAAATCGATTCCTAGGTCGATATATCATTTCTAGGACCATAATATAACATGCTAAACATGCATACGTACTCATAAACTCAAATTCAAGCCTAGATCATAACATTTATCAACTAGGGCAAAAATCATAACATGCTTAAATCAACAAAATAGCTAGAGGGAGGTTGATATATGCGTAAAATGACCTATTTTTCGATGTGTGAGTGTGCATGTTTGCGGCCATTTTACTCTCATATCATATGTTTTTGTTGTTCTTTTGTTGTGTTTTCGTGTTTTTTGTGTTTTGAATGTTGTAGAATAGGTTTTGAGCATAAACTAGCATTTTTGGTGGAGTTTTGGAGGAAAATCGCACGAGTTTGGAGTTTGGAGGCGTAGATCGGCCGAGCGGAGCAGGACCGGCCGAGCCAAGCTGGACAGAGAGCTCGACCGGCCGAGCTGAGTCTGCTCGACCGAGCCTTGCCAACAGAGAGATGGCTCGGTCAAGCCAAATCAGACCGGGCAAGCCAGACCGAGATTTCCAGCAATTTGGCGGTTTCCAGCTTCGACCAGGCGAGCCATACTTCGAACGGGCGATCCGAGGCCCTGTTTGCTCATCTATGAAAGGGGGAAATTTAGTTATTTGGAGAACTTTTGCCATTTTTTACATTAGATCTAGTTAGGAGTTCCCCTATATTCCAATTTTCCATCACGATTCCATCTCAATCCTAGAGTATCAAGGAGCTAAATTCATCAATCCTTGGAGGAGAATTGAAGATCCAAGGGGGTAGATCAAGACCTAACAAATCCAATTGGGGAAGATTTCACTTTCTACTTATCAATTGTAATGGATGTATTTGATTTCAACTTTGTATTGTTACAATTGGGAGGTATGATGCTCTAATTTAATTTGGATGTTGATTTGAACAAGGATGCATGAAAATTAAGGTTGATAATTGTTTGTTTACTTTCCTTTGAGAGCTTGAATTGCACTATAACTTGTTCCTTACCTCTTAGGTGTAGGTAATAGCCAACTTAGGAGGTAGTTGATGTTCTATTTGGAGTGGTCTAGGGCTTAATAACGTAGCTGTTTGCAAGTCTTAGCATCATCAACCGTTAGCTCGCCGTGACAAGGGGTTAACGAGTGTAGGGTCGATTGCTCAATCTCCTAGGGATTAAAATGTGTTTACATCAATGATTAACCTAACTGGATTACATCTACGTTTATTTCAACATCCTATCTACCTCATTTGAGTATTTGTTTGTTTTGGTTTACCAAAGTGTGAAGAGAATTGATTTGATTGATTGAGATTGAATATTGATTGTTGGTTTAATTCATTATTTGTTATATGTTGTTAGCATAGGTTTAAATTGAATGCCTAGATTGATAGAAATCACTCAACGATTTTGTCTTACCTAGCTATTAGACTTTGCTATAATATCCCGGTAATCTAGCGGGCGAAGGGAAGAAGGACCTGGATTTGACAAATTTTATTCTTGTGTAGCTAGGAGTTTAATTTTGATTGAACTTTTAGCCGCATCAAGTTTTGGCGCCTTTGCCGGGGACTTCATTTAGTAGGTTGCTAGATATTGGGGGAAAAGTGAAGCTTGTAGGCTAGATGTTTGTGTTATTGCTTGTGTGAACTTTTTGCTTTTTGCTTATTGTTTGATAGTTGTTTTTCCTTTGTTTGATCAATTTGTTTTGGTTTGGTAATTGGGTTCTTTTGTGGAGTTTGTAGGTTGTTTATGATCACGAGGTCAAAAGCTCGTGAGCTTTTGGAGAGGAATTTACAACAACGGCAAGGAACTATTGAGATTGATTTGGAAATGGCTAACCAAGGAGAGGATATGGTTAGGATAGGAGAGTTAGAAAGACAGATTGAGTTGATGAAGGCTATACTAAATGAGAGGAATGGTCCTCGTAGACCACTTCAAAACCTTTTTCGACCTCAAGGGGAACCGATGACTGGAGGTTTTCGGTTAGGAGTAAATACCACACAATTTGAGATAAAACCACAGTTGGTCCAAATGATACAGAACAATCAGTTTGGGGGACATGCAACTGAGGATCCGAATGTTCATATATCTCGATTTTTGGAGATCACAGATACCATAAAGATCAACCAAATTCCCCAAGATCAAATACGGCTGCGGTTATTCTCATTTTCCTTGAGGGACTCGGCGAGGAATTGGTTCGAAGGTTTAGACAAGTCGAATATTGCCACTTGGGAAGAATTAAGAGAAAAGTTTTTATTCAAGTTTTTTCCACCAAGTTTGACTTTGAAGAGAAGGGCTGATATAACATCATTTGGGCAAAGGTACGATGAACCTCTTTATGAAGCTTAGGATCGGTTTCAAGAGCTTCTACGCAAGTGTCCTAGACATGGTCTTTCCCGGAGTCAATAAATTTGCCAATTTTATGGAGGATTAGATTATGAGACGAAGATGTTGTTGGATGCATCGTTCGGAGGAGTGTTTCTTGATTTGGAAGAGAATGAAGCGTGGAGTTTGATCGAGCGGATAGCTAATAATAGTAGTCAATGGCCAAGAAGAAGAATGGAACATAAAGCAGTGAAAATGGTGAGAGAAAAGAGTGAGATAGAAACGTTACGAGATCAAATGGCTTCAATGCAAGAAAAAATGGAGAGGTTGATGTGTGAATTCAAGAGAAAAGGTGATGAATATGAAAGAGATGTATATACTCTAGAAAATCATTGGAGGAGACATCAAGAAATTGAGTATGAGCCGTATAGTGAAGACTATTCATTTGACCCATGGAAGGGGGCAAGGTTGTCATCACAATTTTGGTGGAAAGAACCGAATCATTTATACATGGAAGAGAAAGAGAGGATACCGGAAATTGAGGAGGACCTCGAGTGGAAGTGCGAAAGAAATGAGGAACTCTTGAAAGAAATCAAGTCACAAGTAGCATGTATAGTGCATCGATTAAGTCAAGAGGAAGAAGGTCCTCTTGAAGGCGCATGTGGAGTCATAACCACTAGAAGTGGGCATTCTTATGATGGCCCGAAGCAAGGGGCACAAGAAGGTGAAAAGAAAAAGACCGACAGAGGTATTAGGAAGAAGGTTACGTTCATGGAGGAAGAAGAAGTCATACCAAAGGAAGTTAAAGAACAAGACGTAACCGTGGATAAATCTGCGGAGAAAGATGCTATCCCTTTTATGCCTTATCCTCAACGGTTTGAGAAAAGTAGGAAGAACAAGAAGTTTGCTCGATTTCTTGAGCACATGAGCAAGATTCAAATAAATCTTCCTTTATTAGAGGTCCTCCAAGAAATACCGGGATACATTAAGATGTTGAAGGAGATGTTCACTCAAAAGAGTAAGTATGACATTGGTGAATATGAGACGGTAAATTTATTTGAAGAATGTAGTGCTGTGACCAAAGGATGATGCCATTTAAAAGGCAAGATCCAGGCAGTTTCACTATTTCGTGTATAATTGGTGGAATTGAAGTAACTCGGGCTTTGTGTGATTCGGGGGCTAGCATCAACCTACTGCCTTTATCCTTGTACAAGAAATTGGCAATAGGGGAGATTAAGCCCACCACCATGACACTCCAAATGGCGGACCGGTCTTTGTCGTACCCCAAAGGAATTGTGGAAGATGTTTTAGTCAAAGTCCGAGATTTTATATTTCCAGCTGACTTTGTGGTACTTGATATGGAAGATGATGGAGATGTTCCTCTTATTTCGGGAAGACCGTTTTTGTCCACTGGTGGAGCATTATTTGACATGAAAAATGGTCAATTAACCTTTCAATTTGATGGAAGAAAGATCACTTTCTCCTTCCCGGAAGCCATGAAGAGAAGTGTGGAGGATGAGAATGAGAATGAGGAGAAATGCAACATGATAGAAGTTGTGCAAAGTCAAAGTTTTGAGGAAGGAGATGGACGGGAGCCATTAGAAGAGGTTTTACAAAATTCCATTTTTACGGCCAATATGGTTGATAATAAAGAAGAAGTAAGGGAAGATATTGGAGAGTATGTACGAGTTTTGGATAATTTTCCTATTGACCCGTTACATGGGGAGGCTAAGTTTTTGGAATTAAGAACAAAAGAAGAGGAAGATAAGGCTAAGCAAAGGAAGTTGGAGATGAAGAATAAAGCACCGGAATTTGAATTGAAGAAGTTACCGGATCATTTAAAGTATGCATTTTTGGGAGAAAATGGGACATATCCGGTGATTATCTCAACCAGACTTTCGGGGTTTGAAGTTGAGAAATTGCTTCGTGTTTTGAGGATGCATCGGTCAGCTATTGGTTGGCAACTTTTCGATATAAGAGGAATAAGTCCCGCCATTTGCATGCACAAGATACTTCTTGAGGAAACGTGCAAACCTAAACGACAACCTCAAAGGAGGTTGAATCCTATGATGCAAGAGGTGGTGAAGAAAGAGGTGCTTAAGTTGCTTGATAATAATATCATCTATGCTCCGAGTGATAGTGAGTGGGTAAGTCCAACGCATATGGTACCAAAGAAAGGGGGATTTGAAAAGGTGGTCAAGGACAATGGCGAAGAAGTCATGGAGAGATTGACAAAAGGGTGGCGGTTTTGTATCGATTATCGTGCTTTGAATTTAGCTACTCGCAAATATCATTTCCCTTTACCATTCATTGATCAAATGCTTGATCGACTTGCAGGGAGCTCTCACTATTGTTTCTTGGATGGCTATTCGGGTTACAATCAGATTATGGTGGCGCCGGAGGATCAACACAAAACTGCTTTTACATGCCCTTACGGGATTTTTGCCTACCGACGGATGCCATTTGGACTTTGTAACGCACCGGCTACATTTCAACGATGCATGATGGCTATATTCCATGGGCTTATCGAGGAGATTATGGAGGTATTCATGGATGACTTTTTGGTTTTCGGTAATTCCTTTGATGCATGTTTAAAAAATTTAGAAATTGTTATTGCTAGATGCGAAGAGACGAACCTTGTTCTTAATTGGGAAAAATGTCACTTTATGGTTTGTGAAGGAATTGTGTTAGGCCATAAAATTTCTTGTAAAGGTTTAGAAGTAGATAAGGTCAAGATTTGTGCTATTGAACAATTACCCATTCCGAAATCGGTAAAAGGTGTTAGGAGTTTTCTAGGACATGCTGGGTTCTATAGGAGATTCATTCAAGATTTCTCTAAAATAACTAAACCTTTGTGTTGTTTGTTGGAGAAAGATGTGCCATTTGTTTTTGATGAAGCATGTGTTTGTGCTTTTGAGAAGTTGAAAAAGTCTCTTGTGACTTCTCCGATTTTAATTTCACCTAATTGGAATGAAGAGTTTGTGTTGATGTGTGATGCAAGTGATGTTGCACTTGGGGTAGCCTTAGGTCAAGTTAGGGATAAAGTGTTTAGGGTGATAGCATATGCTAGTAAAACTCTAAATCCGGCTCAATGTAATTACACTGTCACTGAGAAAGAATTTCTAGCCGTGGTTTATGCATATGATAAATTTAGAGCTTATTTGGTAGGAGCTAGGTCGATTGTGTACATGGATCATGCAGCCATTCGATATTTGTTTAAAAAACCGGACGCAAAACCTAGACTCATTAGGTGGATTTTACTGTTGCAGGAGTTTGATATAGAAATTCAGGATAGGAAATGATGTGAGAATGTGATAGCCGATCATCTGTCTCATTTAGAGGAGTCGGTTAGGGGAAATGAGCATGAACCATGCATTAATGATAGTTTCCCGGATGAACATATTTTATATGTGGCTCACAACATTCCGTGGTATGCTGATTTTTCAAATTTTCTTGTTGTCGGAGTGTTTCCTCCTAATTTTAAACCCCATCAAAGGAAGAAGTTCCTTAAGGATGTGCAGTTTTATTATTGGGAGGAGCCTTTCTTGTTTTGTAGATGTGCAGATGGAGTCATTCGGAGGTGTGTGCATCAAGGAGAGTGGAGACGGATAATGGAGGAATGTCATGCTTCGGAAAGTGGAGGGCATTTTGCCGCTAATTGCACGACATTAAAGGTACTTTCTTGTGGTTTCTATTGGCCCTCTATTTACCGTGATTGTATGAATTTTGTTAAGGCTTGTGATAGGTGTCAGAAAACAGGGTCGATAACCCGTCGGGATGAGATGCCTTCTAAACTTTTTATTGAAGTTGATTTGTTTGATGTTTGAGGGATTGATTTTATGGGACCATTTCCTTCTTCTTGCAGGTATCATTATATATTGCTGGTCGTTGATTATGTATCCCGTTGGGTAGAGAGGCTTGTCCAACCACTACTAATGATGTTAAGGTTGTGATGAAATTTTTGCAAGGATTAGTTACACGCTTTGGAATTCCAACAGCCTTAGTGAGTGATGGGGGAAGTCATTTTTGTAATAAATTGTTAGAAAATTTGTTAGCAATATATGGAGTTAAGCATCAGATAACTACCCCGTATCATCCTCAAGCTAATGGTCAAACTGAGCTTGCTAACCGAGAAATCAAGGCTATTTTAGAAAAGATGGTAGCATCCCGGAAAGATTGGTCTAAGAGTTTAGATGATGCTTTATGGGCTTATCGCACGACTTTTAAAACTTCGATTGATATGTCACCTTATCAATTGGTATTTGGGAAGTCGTGCCATTTGCCGGTTGAGTTGGAACACATAGTGTATTGGGCATTGAAGATGGTTAATGTTGATTGGAGAAAGGCTCAAGGGGAGCGTGCTATGCATTTGAATGCGATGGATGAATTCCGGAATGAAGCCTATGAAAACTCAACAAATTTACAAGGAGCGTACCAAGAGGTTCTACGATATGCACATTAGAGGTAAATCTTTTGCTCCCGGTGATTTGGTGCTACTTTTCAACTCACGGTTGAAGTTTATGCCCGGTAAGTTCCGTTCAAAATGGTCAGGTCATTTTATTGTGAAGCAAACTTTTGATAATGGTACGTTGGAATTAGCACGTGAGAATGGTCCTTGTTTTAAGGTGAATGGTCATCGGGTTAAACCATATTTTGTTGATAATGGATCTAGTTTGGTTTTGGATGTTTCTTTTGTTAATTAAGGTGTGCAGTCGAGCTATGGACTTTGAACAACGCTTGATGGGAGGCAACCCATCCGGACACGCCAGCAGCAACAGGATAGGGAAGAGCAATGACGCACCGCCTACCTTTTTGACAAACTTAGTCTAACTTGACTAAGTTTGGGGGGAAGTGCCGGTAGTCGGTGCTCTGGTTCATTCTCTCCTCTATCTCTTTATCTTTAGATTGCTTTATAGAGTAGTTAGTTTAGTATTGAATAATGATTTGATCTTCGATGGGGTTGTATAAGGATATTGGTTTACCTTTACTTTGGTTTTGAATGTGGATTTGGATGATGATTTTAATGGTTTAATATGATGTGTTGATGGAGTATTTTGGCTAGCTTGCATGTGTTTAATCTTTTCTATTTGGTTTTGGTATGTGGATGTGTAATGGTTTGGTATGAATGGTGGAGCTAGTGAATATTGCTTTATTTTTGTTGATGTTTGGTTTGTGGAAGTCAGTGGAAATGAGAACTCAATTGGCTTGTTTATGCTCAATAGTTTGGTGGTGTTTGTGTTGATTTGTAGTAGGTGCAAATAAGGGCTGGAGAGCGGTGATCGTGCCTACTGATGGGTAACGCGTTCTATCGTTCTTCCTACCATTTAGTTTCATTACATTTGTTTTATGGCATGTAGATTGTTGTTAGGATTGTTGTGTGCTTGTGTGTGTGTGATGAACCCAAATGAGGCTTGAGATTTGATCATGATTTACTTAGTGGAGTTTGATGTTTACCTCAACCAATGATAGGGTGGAATCTGGTTTTTGAAGCATGTTTTAAGTTTAACTTTTGAATTGCCGAGTTTTGTATGTGGTTAATGCATAGGACTTGACAAAAAGCTGTGAGGTTTGAGCCATGATATTGTCATATCTATATTGTTTGTGAGTGGCAAGATTGAGAGTACGAGATCTAGAACTTGCATCCGTTCTCTATCTATTGGCATGAGTGTGTAACTAGAGAATGATCTTAGGCTATCGGTTCTTAGTTCTACCTTTTACACCGGGACTATAAGGTGGTTGTTATCATTATTGTGCCTTTCGTATCTTTGACCCCCGTGATTGAGCTTTATTGGTGAATCTTCTTTGATATAATTAGGATCAAGTTTTGGGGAAAAGAGTGTATGAGGGTGAATACGGTGATGAGAGTTGGGTTGGGAATTGATTGAATTTGTATTGATCGGAAATGTTGAGGCATGAAAGATATGGAATAAATGATTGGTTTGAATCCTAGAAAATGTAGCACCAACGAAATTTTTGGTGCAAGTATAAAAAAAGAGGCACCGATAAAATGAATGAATGATGGTGCATTTGAAAAATGATGAAAAAGGAAAGAAAAGAGAAAAGAAAAAAAAAGTGTGTGTTGTGAAATGGAAAAAACCTCGGGGTTTGTAGTGGTTCGAAAAGAACAAGTTTGGGGGTTTTGGGAAATTGAGAAGTTTAGTCACTTTGGCCCAAAACCACCCACCTTCTAGTTAGACACGTTACAACCCATGAAAAGACCTTTTTGATTCTAGAAACTAACTCGTTGTAGTATAGTGGTGAGAATGGATGCAAGCCTATGGAAATCAAGCTCGATATCTTGTGATTGTGTGAATCTCATCTTCCCTAAACACGTGAGGGAGTGCTTTCATTTCTTGTATCCATTTTTGATGAGTGGTGCATGTCCTTAGCATTAACCTTGTTACAAAGTTAGGTGATAATCTCGTTTTACTTGAACATGCTAAGATGATCTTGATGAGCTATGAGGTATTGCACGAGGTAGATTAATGGCTTTACTTTGTATTTATTGAGGACAATCAAAGGTTCAAGTTTGGGGGATTATGATATGTGCGTAAAATGACCTATTTTTCGATGTGTGAGCGTGCATGTTTGCGGCCATTTTACTCTCATATCATATGTTTTTGTTGTTCTTTTGTTGTGTTTTCGTGTTTTTTGTGTTTTGAATGTTGTAGGATAGGTTTTGAGCATAAACTAGCATTTTTGGTGGAGTTTTGGAGGAAAATTGCACGAGTTTGGAGTTTGGAGGCGTCGACTGGCCCAGCGGAGCAGGGCCGGCCGAGCCAAGCTGGACAGAGAGCTCGACCGGCCGAGCCAAGCAGGACCGGCCGAGCCAAGCTGGACAGAGAGCTCGATCGGCCGAGCTGAGTCTGCTCGACCGAGCCTTGCCAACAGAGAGATGGCTCGGTCGAGCCAAATCAGACCGGGCGAGCCAGACCGAGATTTCCAGCAATTTGGCGGTTTCCAGCTTCGACCAGGCGAGCCATACTTCGAACGGGCGATCTGAGGCCCTGTTTGCTCATCTATAAAAGGGGGAAATTCAGTTATTTGGAGAACTTTTGCCATATTTTACATTAGATCTAGTTAGGAGTTCCCCTATATTCCAATTTTCCATTACGATTCCATCTCAATCCTAGAGTATCAAGGAGCTAAATTCATCAATCCTTGGAGGAGAATTGAAGATCCAAGGGGGTAGATCAAGACCTAACAAATCCAATTGGGGAAGATTTCACTTTCTACTTATCAATTGTAATGGATGTATTTGATTTCAACTTTGTATTGTTACAATTGAGAGGTATGATGCTCTAATTCAATTTGGATGTTGATTTGAACAAGGATGCATGAAAATTAAGGTTGATAATTGTTTGTTTACTTTCCTTTGAGAGCTTGAATTGCACTAGAACTTGTTCCTTACCTCTTTGGTGTAGGTAATAGCCAACTTAGGTGGTAGTTGACGTGAACGCTGCAGCCAACACGCGGGCGAAATCATCGTGAATAGTGTAGATTCATACGATTTTAGTTCCAATCCATGTGCGGTGCTAGGTCGTAGGGCAATAATTGACGTTCTATTTGGAGTGGTCTAGGGCTTAATAACGTAGCTGTTTGCAAGTCTTAGCATCATCAACCGTTAGCTCGCCGTGACAAGGGGTTAACGAGTGTAGGGTCGATTGCTCAATCTCCTAGGGATTAAAATGTGTTTACATCAATGATTAACCTAATTGGATTACATCTACGTTTATTTCAACATCCTATCTACCTCATTTGAGTATTTGTTTGTTTTGGTTTACCAAAGTGTGGAGAGAATTGATTTGATTGATTGAGATTGAATGTTGATTGTTGGTTTAATTCATTGTTTGTTATATGTTGTTAGCATAGGTTTAAATTGAATGCCTAGATTGATAGAAATCACTCAACGATTTTATCTTACCTAGCTATTAGACTTTGCTATAGTATCCCGGTAATCTAGCGGACGAAGGGAAGAAGGACTTGGATTTGACAAATTTTATTCTTGTGTAGCTAGGAGTTTAATTTTGATTGAACTTTTAGCCGCATCAGAGGTTCGATTTATACCTCTAGGACGTTTATAGACCTTCGTGAGCTTGATCAACCTTGATTCCTCGATTTCTCACTTCAAAACAAAAAGGAATGGAAATCTAAGGTTGGAAATGGAAAGGAAACGAAGAGAAGATTCCGAAAAAGTATAGTTTACCTAAAAATCTCTTCGCCGGAGCTTCGTCGGAGCTCACCAGAAACTTCCCCGAAATTCTCTAGAGAATTTTTTAGAGAGAGAGTAAAAGTGGTGGAGTGAGAGAGAAGGTTATACTTATAGATGGGAGGTGGGGGTACATTCGGAATTATTCAAAGTTAAAAAGTTTAAAGTGGTAGTCATGTCGGTCACTTTAATATCACCTCACATCAACTCCACATCTCTTCGCGTCATTGTACGGGAGACCGTGATATTTTGTCGATACACGAATATTTATCGATCGATATTATCCTGATACAAAAATACCGGATCACCGAATAATTAATCGAGATTAATTAATCTCATTAATAATAATTAATTTCCTCCAATAAAATAAAGGTGGCAAATGAATAATGCCAAAATGATTATCTCCCAAAATAAATCGATCGCGAAATCTGGAATTAATTCGATAGAAAATATAATTTTTGGAAATTCGATAATTACAACTAATATTTTACGAGTGGTGTTACACTATCAGACCTAAACTTAATCCTTTAGAAACCCTAAACTGAGTTCCAGTCAGTTTAGGAGAACAAGTGCATTGTAAACTTACTTCCGTTGCATATTTAACTCTCTGATTTCGGGACCAACAACATGCAATGAGGATAATGTAAAATATTGAAGCTGGGCATGCATTTCAAGGCAAGAGATGGCTATAAATAGCAGCCCCTACCTCATTTTTCACACCATCCTCTTTGACAGCTTTGCCTATCCGATTTCTATCACGATTTCTAAGCGGATATTCAGTATGAGGCTAAAACTTTTATGAGGTTTGTGCTTCAAAGTTTATGTTAAGCTTGGAATCACTCGATTTTGTTGAGAAACGAGTGAGATATCGGACTCCGAAGTAGCCCTATTGGTAAGCCATCGAATTCGACATTTAATTCCATAACTTTGCTGTTCAGCAACAGAATTGAAATCTAATTACATATTTGTGTTCCTTGTGAAGTCAGGAACCTTTTGGTACCCACCACCCACCATTCCCGTTGTCCAATCACCGAAAAATGGCAAGAGTTGAAGAAGAAAGGTAACCGCCCTTTCCTTTGCTGAAGCCAAAAAATGGTCGGCTTTCTTCGTGTTTTGAGCATGCTTTATTGATCTTGGAAGTGTGTGGATATTGGGGTAAGACTGGGGTGTCTGGTTTGGCTGGAGTTGGTCGAAAAACGGTCGTGGAAGGCCGTCACATTTTATGCAAAATCACACAATCTGCTGCATCTTTGGCATCAGTCGACGCCACCGACTGTTGGTCAACGAACTAGCGTCGGTCGATGTGGGCCGATGGTAGTCGACGTGTTCCACTGTCGGTCAACGTGTGTCGGTAGAAAAGCATGTTTTCATATTTTACGTCTATTTTCATTCCATTTTGTTTTGTTTTCGATGCATGAGTTTGTATGATTAATTTATGTTCTATGCTCGATATTATGTGGAAAGAATGAAGTTTGGACGTCGGGTTTTGAAGTTAATTGATTAATGCATCGTTAATTTCATGTTGAGTCGTTTAACGTATAAACATGATTTGTTTGAGTTGATTTGTTAGTCATGGGATGGTTAACATGCATGATTGAGTTTGAATAAGTCACATGCATGTCTCAAGGTACGAGAATGCATGTCGAACTTTTGGATTGTGTCAGTTCAGTTTGTCAGTCATAGGTCCTGATCAACGTCAAGTAACATAAGCTAGAGTTGATTGTTTATTATTATGTGATCCATCCTAATTTTTGTATGTTTTACTGTGTTGGTATGTGAAGAAAACACTGGATATTTGCGACAGCTCAAACGCATCTAACGTGATCATCTTATTTTTGTAAGTAATAAAAGGTGGGGACTATTTTTTAGTAAAAATAATATGTTGTTTCGAGCCTTGAGCTCTATTTTCTAAAACGTGTGTGAAAATTGTTTTTTAAGTTGATTGTCTATGCCTAAACTGTTTTGTGCTATCATAACGGTCCTCTATTGATTTGTTATCTTCAGAGAGTTGAATTAATGAGAATGGAACCAGGTATTTGAAATGCCTAAGCATAAGCCTCATTAATTATGTTTCTGAAGGCTTGCAACCTTATTCTTTTGAGTTGTGAGCTCTTTCTACGGTAGTTCAGCTGACGTGTTGATACCTTAGGGGGGATAAAGATGGATTCTGTAATCGATCGGGTCTCAAGGTAACATTCTGATACTAGTGCACTAATTGATGACAGTGGGTAGAGTGGTTTGTCCATTCCTAGATGTTCATCGTAGCATGGAAGTGGTCCAGCTTCCAGTTACAAAAATGGTAAACATATATGATAATATTTCTGATAGCTGCGCAACATATAAAATGTTTTAGATGAATATGGTACTTTTCAATAAAACCCTGTGGTGTATCTGTGTGTGTGGAATAACTTTCATATTTAAACATGTATGTTTTGGGGCATGTCTCCACAGGGTACGTTTGTCTCAGCCCCTCTCATTATTTTTAAAATGTGTAGGTTAGCAACGATGATGGATATGCGGCGGTGTAAAGACGAGCAATCACAGAGGAAGAACAGATCCCGAGATATGCATCTTCATATGCATATCTCCACTACGTAACACTCCGCTGCACTGTACCTCTGATATTTCTTTTCCTTCCCTTATTTTGTAATAATTTTGAGATACCAAACTCCTATCGGTTTTGCATATGTTTGTTGCACAACAACCCTTTCGTTGTAGCATCCTTTTTATGAAAACTAGTTTTTGATGAGCAATTTTACAAGTCCTCTTACTTGTTTTATCGATAAAAATCTTCCATTGTTTCGAAAATGTACCACACCACTGTAGCGCCCCCCAAAGTTTGGGAAGACTAGTTGGGGGCGTTAAAAACACGGACCCCATTATTTTATTTTATTTTTAAAATCTTGAAAAAAAATTATCTATGTGGTGGCCCCCTTCTTTCTCATTAAATTAAAACATATTATTTATATTTTTTAGTATTGGGGCCCGATCGGTGTCGGAGGTGGGTGTCGTGCAATACCGACCTACGATACCGATCGGGCCCTACCATTAAAAAATTAAGCAAAAGTTGTAATATTTTATAAATTTTTTTAGTGGGGCCTAGTCGGTGTCTGAGGTCGGTGTCCTGGGAGCGACACCAACCACCAACACAGAATCATTTCTTTTCTTTCTTTATTAAATTTTCAATTTTCTTAATAAAAGATTTAATTTTTTTTAATTATGCTGGTCGGTTCCATAATATTTAATTTTACAAATGTCTCGATCAACATTATTTTTTGTGGAAAATCTATAACAGAATTTTGAAAAATGTCAGAATATTCAGTGGGTATTTTTTGAATCTATATAATGTTTTGGGTATTTTCATAATACATATAGTGAAAATGGGTATTAATAAATTTCACATTAGTGTTATTTGTTAGAAACTGAGTTTAAGTTTCTCTCCTAATTTGATGTTTTGATATGTCAAAACTTACTTTAGTACTAAGTTTCTAGAGTCTTTAAATGTAATCCTTGTATAGAATTAATCGAGTTGTAATAGATTAGGAACTTAGATGTTGAAGACCAAGCAAAAGAATCAGAGTTTCTGATGAAGACACTCGAGAAGATAAAAATCGAGATATCCAGAACCAAGCTTTCATGCTTAATGAGAAGATCCCAAGAAACTTGAGGTTCTGAAGACAAATGTTCGTGATTGAAACTTAGTGAGGCCAGAAACTTAGTTTCTGAAAACTGAGTTTCACTAAGTGTGGTAGAAGCCTATACTAACTTTGGAATGCCAGTTTAGAGATTCAATATTTTAAAAGCACGTGAAACACAAGTGTTCAAGTCAGACTTAAAGTCATTTCAATACTAAGTCAAAAAGTCAGTACAAGGAAGTCTCATACTCGGATTCCTTGGACTGGAACTTAGTCTGACAAAAGTTGGTGGAAAGTAGATTGTCGAAAGCAGAAAGAAGGCGGCAGAGCAGACCAAAAGTATGGGCGATGATTGGACAACATTCTCCTTCTCTCTAACGATTGGAACTATGTGTCCAACGGGAACAATTAAAATCATCACCCACTCTGCTCAACTTTCTACTCATACTCTCTGAATTTCTATTAGTTTTCAATCACGATACTTAAGTTTCCAACTCAAGTTATTCTTTCCGTGCCATTGGTTCTAAGCACGTGGCCAAAGTTTTTAGCTGAAGCTATACTCTTGGTGAATATAACTTTCTGAGTTTCATAGCAGTCAGTATCCTACCCTGGAATATTGACTATCACGGGCGTTCCCAAACTCACTGTGTTCTAGGAAGAACGAGGATACATCCAACCATCCAGGAAGAAAGTTGCGGGATGCATCCTCACTTCAACCTGAAGAAGGATCAACTTACAAAGAGTTTCTAGGCGAGTGACGACAGCGTACCGAAGGATAGAGGTTTCCAACGGGTTGTCCATAGATCGTAAGAAGAATTGTACTCTGAAACTTAGTGGATTCCCAATTAAGTTCGGAAGAATGGACGTAGGACTTCGATTCCGAACCACTATAAATATCATGTCTTATCTATTAGCTTTCTTTAAGTTTCTGTACTTAAGTTCCCAAACTTACTTTGAAACCTTAAATACTTGTCTAAGTATTGAAGTGTATATTACCTGAAACTTACTTAATAACTTTTGAGCTTAAAACTGACTTTCTATAACCTGAAAATTAAGTCTTAGTCAGTTTTCAGAGACAAGTGCAAATTAATCTATTTCCCCTGCACATTTATATACTCTAATTTTGGGACCAACAAGTGGTATCACGCGCCGCGGTTCTGAAAGACCTATTAGTTGTGGTGAGTCGCTTAGGACCATATCTCTTTTCCTTGCACTTGTTTTCTTCTTGTGTCTTAGCTCAGGTATAAAGATGACACACGTTTCCAAGCTTCCAAAGTATTCCCCAGAGACTTACAATATTTGGAACAAAATGTCATTGGTCATGTTAAAGTACATACATCCATAAATGGCGGATGTCATAGAAAATGGACCAATCAAGGTCACAAAGACAAACACTTAGCTCGGAGGCGGTGATAGCCCATAAATTATTGATAAGTCATACGCTGAGTGGACCACAGAAGATAAACAACGTGCTCATCTAGATGTTGTGGCTATGGAGATGATTCTACAATCCCTACCGGAGCCACTGGTTATAGAAGCCCTGGAATATGATAGTGCAAAGCAGGTATGGGATTTTCTTGGTACTTTGTGTTAGGAAATGGACCAGATGAAGCGTAACAAGCTTCAAGTATGCGTAGACAAGTGCTAGTCCTTCCAGCTACTCCCTGTAGAGAATATCAAATCGATGGAGGCTCGCTTCAACACCATCTTATACGAGTTGAAGAATCTTGGAAGAGAATATAATGTTGCCGATTTTAACTCGAAGATTCTCTCCAAGATGCCTAAGGAGGACTTGTTCATCAAGGTTACCAGTCTGAAGGAGAAAGACTTGTCAAAAATGCCAACAAATGATGTGTTCGCTCAATTACAAGCCCATGAATGGGACATAAAAATGACGAACATAAATAAAGTCATTCGTAGTGTCAGCACACAACCTAAAGAATATTCTACCTTCTTTGTGAAAAAGGACTTCAAGAGGAGACCACAAAAGTCGTACCAAGCTGACAGATCGAGCTGTCAAACCTCAACATCAAAGTCGGCTCCAACACCTTCCTACCCCCAAAAGAAAGAGGAAGATAGCTCAGTGGTTGAGCTAGAGGAACAGATGCGGGAGCGGAATAAGCTTCTGCAGAAAGCTAACGCCAAATCGGAAGGTTCAGAAAGAGGTGAACAAAAATTCAGCGAGAGACCTCCCAAGGCATGCATCAAGTGCAACTCCCCCAACCACCTGAAGTATGGATTTCGACTAGTTTGTAAGGAGAAAAGGGAGCGCCTGAAAAGGATTTTCGAGAAGAAAGCTTTCAAGGTCGTAGCCAAGGCCATGTTGTCCACGACTGAAGTGCCAAATATTTCAGACAACGATGATGGCTACTACACCTCCGACGATGAAGCTGAGCAGGAAGCATTTTTGGTGCATATGTCTAAGCTTGGGGAGGATGCATCAGATGAATAATAGGAATAAAAAACTGAGTCACAAAACTTGGTACCTATCCCAAACTCAGTTTCAATTTCTGTCGCATGCATAGAAGAGGACACTGAATCAAATTTCTTGGATTCAGATGATTTCACTCTTGAAATTCTTAACAAAGAATTTTGAAAATTTTACAAATAGAAAAATGCTTTAGTTGGAGAAAATGACTCACTGAAACTTAATGTTTCTGATTTTGACCAAGGAGATCGAAGGATTGAGGTCACTCAGTGAGGAATTGACTAAACTTAAATAAGAGCATTCCACTTTACTCAAAGATTTTAAAAATATTTCTCTGGAATGCGAGTCTTTAAAATTGAAAATTACTAGTGATTAAAAACTTATTTTTTCACTTTATTCAAGCACTAGCAAGGTTTCCGAAGCTACGAGTATACAAAAAGACCCATCTGACAAGTCAAGGCTAGGTTTTTCATAAAACACTTTGAGGAATCATGCATCAACTTCTGAAATCGGAAAATTTTCAAATCATCATTTTAAAAAAGATTCCGGTTTAGAGGTTAAGTTGTTGGGTAAAGGAGTAGTGAGTTCTGACAAAAACTCCATGTCGGCCAATCAGGGCAAGGGACAAAAGTCAGTTTCAAAACTGAGTTCGGTCCCGAAATTTAAAAGTAATTCTATTCCAAAACTGAATAAACCTGAGATGAAGCCTACTATGCCCAAGAAGTGGGTTAAGAAAATAGTTTCTAATGCAAGGAAATCCACTTCAACATTATGAAAGGAGAGCTTTACCAAGTAGGAGGGCAAACTACTCGAGGCATGAGCCTAATAATTTATCTTATTCAAGGTCTATGATGACTGCACACCCCGAACTAGGTTTCCGAGAATCTAACAGAAAATTAGTTTCAAGAAACTTAATTTTTAGAAACTCAGTTCCAGAATACTCAGTTTCAAGAAACTCAGTGCACACACCCACTATTCCTTCTCATGTGCATCCAAAAAGCATACATTATTATAGAATGAAGAAAAGGTGGAGAAAGTTTTCCCTAAGCTTAAGGTGAAACAATTTGGATTCCTAAAGGATGGATTCCACATACTAACCCTACAGGACCCGCAAAAGCTCGGGTACCTAGTACTCCCTCCGTCCCAAGTAAATTGTCCACATTTCCTTTTTCGTCTGTCCCACAATATTAGTCCACTTTCCTAAAATAGCAAATTCTCTACACTCATTAATAAAATATTCATCCCATTAACTCCCACTATCACTCACAAGCATTGGTTATCGTGCCCGGTCAAATGTGGACAATTTGACAGGGACAGAGGGAGTATTTAAGTTTCATTGCTTTGTAGGTACAAGATCATTAGAGTCAGCTCAAGAAGAAAAAGAGAGCGTGGAATCTGGATGGTGGGTGCTCAACTCACATGATTGGGGAGAATGACTTACTCTCGAACTTAGAGATGGCAAGAGGACCCCTTGTTGTCTTTGGAGATGACTCCAAGGGGAGAGTCATAGGCAAGGGATGCGTGGAAAATAATGGAATAACAATCAAGAACATATCCTTGGTTACCAACCTTAGCTACAATTTGTTGAGTATAAGTCAGCTTATCCCAAGCGGTTATGAGGTGACCTTTGCCGAAGCTGAGTGCTTAATCAAAGACAAAGATTCTAAGGAGACCATCCTCAAAGGAGTTAAAAAATGAATTTTATATGTTTTAGATTGGGAGAGCGACCATTCTGACACGTGCCTTGTCGCTACAAGCTCATCCCAAGAAGGAGTTAATTGCTTGTGGCACAAAAGGTTAAGCCACCTGAATTTTCAATCGATCAAACACCTAGCCAAGCACAAATTAGTGGAAGGTCTTCCACAAAATGGATTCAAGAAAGAAGGTGACTGTCGTGCGTTCAAGATGGGGAAGCAAACTAAAGCATTATTCAAGAACCACTCCATCACAACAAGAACGGATAGGATCTTGGAGCTACTACATCGATGACTACTCAAGGTATACTTGGGTGAAGCTCATGAAGACCAAGGATGAAGTCAAGCTCCAGCTGCCAGAACTTATTTTACAGGTGCAAAACAACAAATGAGTGATCATGAAGAGGATTCGACCCAACAATGGTACAGAGTTTTGCAACGGACCTCTAATGGACTTTTGTGCCGATGTCGGGATTGCTCATGAGAAGATAGCTCCAAGGACACCTCAACAGAATGGCCTTGCTGAGAGAAGAAATCGCACATTAAAAGAAACAATGAGGACCATGCTTGTGAAAGCAAGCTTGACTGAAGGTTATTGGGGAGAAGCCTTGATGACGGCGTTCTATACTCATAATAAAAGCACCATCATCAGCCGTCATCACAAAACCCCTTACGAGGTCTACAATGGTCATGAGCCTTCTATAGCTCATTTTCGTGCATTTGGATCTCTATGTTACATCCATAATAACGGAAAGTCAAAACTGAAACTTTTAGTCCATGGCAGAAGAAGGTGTGTTCCTTGGTTATGGACACCCTTCATACAAGGGATATAGGGTATTCAACAAGACTACGGTACTTGTGGAAGTAACATGCTGCGTTGATTTTGATGAGTCTTTTTTAGTGCACAGGACCTTGAAGGAACTTGAACTTGATGCTCGTGAGATCAAGGATGCTAATGAGAAACTGAGTTCTGAAAAAGAAGATATTAATGCAGTTTCTAAAGCTAGATCTATGAATGAACATTCAAGTACTCCAGAGGACCAGGCCGGAGATGCAATTGTTCTTGCTGAGGTCACAGATTCACTAACCCTTAATGCAGGTACAAATCAAGGGGGAACTTGATACGTGCGTAAAATGACCTATATTTTGATGTGTGTACATGCTTGTTTGTGGCTATTTTACTCCCATATCATATGTTTTTGTCGTATTTTGGTTGTGTTTTCGTGTTTTGTGTGTTTGATGTGTGTAGGATAGGTTTTGGGCATAAACGAGCAATTTTGGTGGAGTTTTGGAGGAAAATCGCACGTGTTTGGAGTTTGGAGAGCTCAACCGGTCGAGCGGGTGCAGGACCGGCCGAGCAGGGCTTTCAGAGGGCTCGACCAGCCGAGCAAGTGCAGGACCGGTCGAGCACGAGCGGTCAGAGACTTGGCTCGGTCGAGCCATGCCTTGCTCGGCCGAGCCAAGTCGGTTTTTGGGTGGTTTTGGCGGTTATTGATGGCCCGGGCGAGCCATACTTTGACCGGGCGATCTGAGGCCCTGATTGCTTGCCTATAAAAGGGGAAGAGGCAGTTATTTGAAGGACTTTTTGTCAATTTTTATATACGTTAGCTAGATTTTTCCCTAGATTCCATTTTTCCATTACAATT
>JAPKLW010001659.1:87697-106052 GCA_026898455.1 Plectranthus barbatus | reverse complement strand
CTTTGTCGTAGTATCCCGGTACTCTAGCAGGCGAAACGGAGAAGAACCTGGATTTGATATTTTATTCTTTGTGTAGTTGAGAGTTTAATTCCATAGAACTTTTAGCTGCATCAGAACTTCAGATGTCCAAGCTAAAACTGAATCAGGAGCCCAAGCTGAAACTCACTTGGTTGATGAAGCTGACTTTTCTGGAGAAGAAACTACCCATCCTAAAGAGGTGAATCTAAAAGATCAAAGGCTGGAGATTGTGGAAGCTACCACTAGAGATGAAGAATCCATTCCAGATGTAGAAGATAAAGTTCTATGAGATGATCTAACCTTAGTTCCAGTATCAGGAACTGACGGAACCGACTTTCCTGGACAATTTATTCAACCTGTCGAGGTTACTCAGCTCCAGAGGCCTAAATGGTTGAGACACCATCCAGAAAATGTTGCGTTGGACAACATTTCCAACCCAGTCCACACAAGGAAAGGAAGTTCTCTATTGACTTGTTTTATCTCTCAAAACCCAGAACACATGAAGATAGGAGATGCTTTGAAGTCCACAGATTGGATCAATGTCACGCAAGAGAAACTTGCTGAGTTCAAGAGAAATGAAGTATGGTACTTGGTGGCCAAACCATCACATCAAAGTGTTATTGGAACGAAGTGGGTCTTCAAGAACATGAGAGATGAAACTGGGAATATTGTGAGGAACAAAGCAAGGCTCGTAGCAAAGAGGTTTGCTCAGTGTGAAGGAATTGATTTTGATGAAACCTTTGCTCCAGTAGCCAGACTCGAAGCCATAAGATTATTTCTAGCTTATGTTGCGCTACAACTTCACAATTTTTCAGATGGATGTGAAGAGTGCATTCTTGAATGGGGAGCTTAAGGAAGAAGTCTATGTAGAACAACTCCCATGCTTCAAAGAAGGAAACCAAATTTACAAGTTGAGAAAGGCTCTCTATGGGTTGAAACAAGCACCCAGAGTATGGTATGAGACTCTGTCTCAGTTTCTTCTCAATAATGGTTTCTAGAAAGCGAAGATTGACACTAACTTGTTCAGAATCAAGGATGGAGCTGACATATTGTTAGTTCAAATCTATGTTGATGATATTATCTTTGGATGCAAAAACTTGAAGCTATGCGAGAAGTTTGTCTATGAGTTGAGGTGAAAACAAAATATGTTGGGCAATAGTTGTGATAATTGTCTTGTCTATGAGACAATATCTGTAGAAGGATAAGAAATTATAATTTGTGTTCGAAGTGAAGTTGGTCCTAAAAATTTACTGTGCTAGCAGTCTGTATTGGTTGGTTAGATGTGTGGTATGTGATGAGGAATAGTGGAGTGAATGGAGTTATAAGGATGAATTTATTCAGTCACTTTAGCCAAATTTTCCATACCTTTCACCAATGTGCCTACATTAGAACCTGAACAAAAGACCTTTTTGATCTTTATCCTAGCACTCCCATAGTCAGTGGAGAGTTTAGACGATGAGCAAGCCTATGGCAGAAAGAGTGTGCAGTTGACAATTTGAGAGTATACACTAACCTTTCTCACTATTTGAGCGAAATATGAGTGATACATTATCCTGTGAGAAGCGAACCTTTAGAGGCCAGGATTGAAATTGTCTGTTTGCATTTAACTGATGAATATGCAGTGATTGGTGTGGGAATCACAATCCCATTTTGTGTCTCAAACAGCTGATGATCAATTAATGCACCCCCTCGTGTTTATTTCTGTTTTGTTTTGTCTTTTCATTGTTCGAGGACGAACAATAGTTTAAGTTTGGGGGGTTTGATAAACACTCATTCTGTGCATTTTATTGATATATTTATGCTTAGATTATACTTCAGATTGAGCCATTATGTGATCTTTTCATGCGTGATTCTTATTCTTTAAGGAAATATCACGTTTGGTTCGTTTGATGTTGTTTTGCACAGATTCTATGCGTTTCTGAGGATTAAATGAGATAATTGAACAAGCATTTCCAGAGTTAAGCATGTTGGCTTGTACTGAGAGTAGAAAGAGATAGAATTATCAAGAATGCTCGTGAAAGATGAAGCTTCGTGACGCATCCGGCGAGGGAGGTGCGCAACCGGCGAGCACACCACCAAACCGGCGACCCAAGGTGCAAATCCGGCGATCACCATGGCAGGACCGGCGATCGAGTTTCAAACCCGGCGACCGTGCTTCCAACCATGCACACCCGACGTTCATCCCTCTCCAAACCGGCGGCCACCTCCCTCAGCCGGCGATCACACTTCTCGTCCGGCGACCATGCCTCCATGCCGGCTGAACGCCGGTTCTGCACTTTTGGCTACGAAGCAAAACCGGCGATCGCCCCTCCCCGTCCGGCGATCGCCGGTCGCGATCCCCCTGCTCGCAAATTCCGCAAATTTGACTTAAACTTCGTATCTTTTTGCCCAAGTTATATTATTATCCCATATCTTTTTGAATCAAGACCTCCAGCCTATAAATATAAGTTCCAGAAACCAAGAAAAGGTTCCACACTCATAATTCTCAGATTTCTACATTCCAAATTTATTCTGAAGCCTAGAGAACGAGGGTTTTCTGCAGAAATTCAAGGGGAACTGGAAGAGCATGCCAGGAATTGAAGATTGAAAACTACGCGGTTTTTAATTTCCTTTTCCTGTTTTTATGACTCTTCATCTCTTTGTTTTTCTAGGATTTAGCATGTCTGGCTAAATCCCTATTTGGATTCTAGGGTTTTGAAGCTTTGTATTTATTCATTCAACATTTTATACAAATTTAATGTTCCTTTTCCTCTGATGTTCTGATTTAATTTGGGATTTTCAATAATTGCATTAATTATCATTAATTGTGATTTGAATTGATAGTTTTTGAACTGAGAGGTCTAGGTTGTCAATTAAGACGCAAATTTATCAGATTTATTAGAACAATTATCCGAGAGGAATTTGAACTTTTAAAGGGCATAAAATCTGAGGTTTTTATCGAGAGTAAAATTCCTTTTGCGCATCCGAGAGGAGTCACTAGGTATTTTATTTCCATGTTATGGTTTAGAATCCGAGAGGATCACCTGATAACATTTTCGCGATTGCTCACATCATTGGAAATTAAATTGGGATTGAATTGCATGAAAACGTTGTTTGTTTAATATTCAAAGTGGATTGCCCTGGAATCCTATTTTCTCATTAGTTTTCTAAAACCTTCAATTTCTCTTTTTATTTTAATTCTGCTTTCAAATCAGTCATTTAGATAAAACCAAAACTTCTTTATGATTTGCCTAGATAGTAGTACGGTGTCTATGTTTTAGTGCTTGGTTGTGTTTCGAGCCTGCAGTCCTTGAGTTCGATAAATTATTACTTGCCCTCTGCAGTGGTCTGTACACTTGCAGAATAGCGTGTTGAAAAATACGCTATCAGTTACCGATTTCAACAGATCATTCTAGCATACCAGTTTTGAATACGAAATCACAAGAATCGAGACAATCGAAGTTACAGAAACTCAAGTTCTTAAACTTCGAGGCTTTTTCTAAGCTTACCGTGTGCCATCTTCGGACACGAGACTTGCTGCTTCTAAGCACAAGTTATTTTCTTGTTGTTCTTACTCTCTAAGTAAGAGCACAGCAATTTCTGCTCATCTCCAAGCAGGAACTATCACAGACGTCTAGCCGCTAGTTCGACAGATCAGGGAAGAGCTCTAAAGCTCCCAAGATCCAGATGATGAGATTGCGTGGTGTGCCCACTCTCCGAATTTGCGAAACTGATAGGAAGACGAAGGCTTGGGCAAGAGAGCTAGTGGACTGGTAGAAATTGACATCTACCAGCTAGCTATAGATCACGAGCTCTTTGTATTCCTGTAAAGTTTAGTGATTTCCAGACTTCGATCCGAAGAGAGGACATGGGACTTTAAGCTCCGTACCTTTCGCACTTTTACTGCTTTATTTATTTTCTGTAAGGATTTAAACTCAACACAATTTAGGTGTTGAAGTATGCCCGAATTTGAGCCCTAACCTGAACATGCCTAATCACAAGTTTCCTAAAATGCAAAATAATATGTAATAATCAATTTATAAGTACAAGTTGAATAAAACTTTATTTTCCACTGCGTACTAATTCTAATCTCAGGACGAACCGAAGTTTGCAATGGGACTCCGTTAATAATGCAATCTAATCAATCAAAGAGATTGAAGCAGAGAAATCATAAATCCTAGTTTTGAAACATTCAACTTTGATAAAATAAATAATTAATTTGTAATATCAATGGGACTCCGCTCATAAATCCTAGTTTTGAAACATTCAACTTTGATAAGTTAAATAATTAATTTCTAATATCAATAATTTAAATGCAAAAAATAATAATTCTCTTATCAGGGAATAATTGATCTTAACTAATAATTCTAAAATTAAACTTAACAAAACTATATTGACATGATGAATAAAATTAATGAAAAAAAAACATATATAATGAAATAATATTATGTTGTGATTCTTATACTCCCCTCCAAACTTCCACTATAACAGCAAACTCAACAATACAACTAATTTTACCTTATTTTACATCAGATTTACATTTTTTTACATTCCATCTCCAGTACTTCAATTCTATATGTTCCTCTAGAATATAATACTTCATTTTGATCTTCTACTACTTATTTTATTTATGAAATTATTGCATTTAATTTATGTTTATATGTATATAGAGGTCTGATCATATGAGAATAGTTATTAACATGAGAACATGAGAATAGAAATGAAGTAATTTTAAGATAAAATGAAGATAAAAATGAACAATATTTTAGAAAAATTGAAGGCTAAAAAGTACAATGAATGAAATCGAGGATAAAATGAAGAAAATGGAAGATAAAATGAAGATGAAGTATTTTGAGGTTAAAATGAATATTTTTTCACTGAATGATTTTGATGTTAAAATGAAGTATAGCGAGGATATAATGTAGTATTCTCATATTCTCTCACTGGATTAAGTCCCTATGTATATATATATATATATATATATATATATATATATATATATATAGAGTTGTGTTCAAATCCGAACTAAATGCTGTGAATGAACTATGAACTTTTCATTGTTGTGTGTTTAATTGATCATTGTAGTTTATATGATAGTTCATTATAGTACTTAATTATGATACTTCATTGTTGTGTGTGTAATTGATCAATGTAGTGTATATGATACTGTAATGATATATTATACATACAATAATGATCAATTACACACACAACAATGAAAGTTCATAGTTCATTCAGGAAGATGAGTTCAGCCTAGAATGCACCCCTATATATATATATATATATATATATAGAGTAGTGATCATATGAGAAAAGTTTTTAGTATGAGAAATGAGAATAAATCTCAGCCTTTGATTTTGTGATTTCAACGCTCATGATCTATTTCACTCCGTGTGCAGTTTTCCTCGATTATCCTGCAGTTTTACAAAATTAAGGTTATTTTTGTAATTTTAGTTTTTTTTAAAATCTGAAATAGTATCTCATTAAATTTTTTATTCTTTTCTTCGCGCGATTTGATTTCTTCTTCCTTCTTCGTTCGATTTTATTTATATTTTTTTTGTCGATCAAATTTTTTTTCTTTATTTCTGGATTTCGCATTCGTGTTCGGTCTCGACTTTCTTTATTGTGCATGAATATAGTTTTAAGAAATTTGTTTTATTCAGATCGACGTTCATTTTTACTATTATATTGTGCATCTTTAGTGTTAATTTTGTGCATTTTTTAATCTTACAGGTTCATTTATTCCAAAGTGTGTATTCAAATCGACGTTCATTTTTACTATTATATTGTGCATCTTTAGTGTTAACTTTGTGCATTTTTGTATCTTACAGGTTCATTTATTCCAAAGTGTGTTGATGAGATGAAGCATTTTAAGGGCAGAGTTTTTAGAACTGTTGATGTTGGTATTGAGTTTTATAGAGACTACGCTCGTGTTGCTGCTTTGAAAAAGAAGATGTTTAATTTTTTTTAATTCGTATTTATGTAAAAATGAAGTAAATCGGGCTAAAAATGAAGTAAATCCGGCTTAAAATGCAGGTTGATGTTTGTGTTTGAGTTTTTTTACAGTTTTAGCCTTTAAAGGCTAAAACTGCAGGATATTGGGGCAAAAATGCCGCGTTTTTCAATTTGCTGAGAATGAATCCTGTTCGTCGATTTGATGAGATGGACGCGCGAGATCTATTCTTATTTCTCATAGTAACTCCTATTCTCACCTGATCATTACCCTATATATATATATATATATATATATATATATATATATATAGATGTGATCAAGTGAGAACCACTGTTACCATAAGAAATAAGAACCAATCTCGGCCGTAGATCTTGCTCAATCAACGATCCAGATCTAATAAAAAAATGCGGGCATTTTTTCCCCAAAAACTTGCATTATTGGGCAATTTAGTCTTTTCGCTTTAATTAAAATTTGCCTTTGAATTATAACCTTTTTAATACGCATACAACATACATGCATTATAGAGTTCACAAACTATCATTATATAGAGAAGATATTATCATTATATATTATCCCTCTAATTTCACACGAATACACAAATATTACTAACATGTGTAATAATTCAAAGCAGTGGGTTTTATCAAACAAAACAGACCTGCGTTATATAGTTTATGGACTATCATTATATACTACAAATATTATCATTATATGTTGAACTTAAAAAATATGTTAATATAACTCAAAGTAGTGGGTTTCATCAAACAAAGCAGACCTGCATTATATAGTTTATGGACTATCATTATATACTACAAATATTATCATTTTATGTTGAACTTAAAAAAAATGTTAATATAATTTCCATGTGTTTTTTCTTCTTTAATTAATTAAAAATAAATGTGCAAAAGCAACATAAATTGTGACTTGTGAATAAAATTGTAATTAAATCTGAATTAAAACAAGTTACAATCACTCATTGAACCTCTTCTAGAAACATCACAAGTTGCAAGAATGAGGGTTGACAAATAACAATACAATACAATAATAGGAATACAATCCATTGTGGAACAAACAAGGGACAAAATTTCCTCAATCATCATCAATCATCAATCTCAACATAGCTAGCTTTCAATCTTATACAGAGTTGATGTAAAGAGCTAGTTGAGGTCAAGGAAGGCTTTGGCCAATGGATGCTTAGTCTGTGAGAGATGGTGAGCCTCCAAGATCTCAACAATCTGCCAACAAAGCACACCAAATCACCTATCCTCTACATCTGCTTGGTGATGTGTTATCACACTTTGGAACAAACGAATCTGTACAAAAAAACATGAATTAAATTTTAAACTTATAACATATAATGCAAGATTCATAACTATATAATGCATGTATTTACACTATATAATGAATTCTCATAACGGAACAGAACCTCCATAAACTAATTATAACTGACTCACATATAATGCAACTATTACAAAACAATAATGCAAGCCATAACATTATATAATGCAGATATAAAAAATTTTTGAAAGTACGTACACTAATAATCACTCTTTCAAATATAACCTAAGTACTACAAATATATAATGCAAGATTCATAACTATATAATGCATGTACTTACACTATATAATGAATTCTCATAACGGAACAGAACCTTCATAAACTAATTATAACTGACTTACATATAATGCAACTATTACAAAACAATAATGCAAGCCATAACATTATATAATGCTGATATAAAACAAATTTGAAAGTACTTAACTCTTTCAGATATAACATAAGTACTACAAATATATAATGCAATTCATAACGATATATAATGCACATCTTCAAATTAAACAATTAAGATTGAAAACACCAAACCATACAACAATCTACGAAACCTAATTTAAAATCTGGAAACAAATAATCAATAACTTATACAATGAATCTTCGATTCTATCACCGTAATCTGGAACAAAAAACAACGGATTCTATTACGTAACAGATGGAATTTATCAATTCTTACCTTTCAAAGGATCCATAACTCGCCGACGACGATGACGAACACAGACGACGAACACAAACAATAACGAACGCAGACGATTATGAGCATATTTCACAGTGAGAATGAATGAAGAAAATATATAATCACAGAAGGAATGAAGATCGCAGATCGCAAAGGAAAGAAAGATCGCAAGATTTAAATTAAGATTCTAAAAAGATTTGAATTCATGTAAGTACAAAATTACCCCCCATTTTACAATAATGAAAGTCAATACAAACAATAATGAATATCGGGCGAAATTAAATCTAAGCTGTTGATTTCATGATTTGGACTGATAAGATTAGTTCTTATTTTCACATGGTAAGGTTGGTTCTCATATGATCACTCCCCTATATATATATATATATATATATATATATATATTCATTTTAATAATTTAAATTATTCAATTAAAATAAAATATAAAATGAATTACATTCAAATAAATTATTTATAAAACTATAAATCGACTTTTAGCAAAAGATATTAAATTTAAACTTTTATTCATTTGACGATAGATTGAAATATTGAATCTTAATGATTGACTGCAATCTTCGACAATATTTATCTTATCTTAAAACGTGAAGATCGAATCACAACCATTCATTATAATTTCCCTTAGATATATTCAATATCCATCTTATCCAAAAATCTAAATATTGAATTGATAGTAATCTTTATTTAATCTAGAAAAATATATTTTTTAACATTATTTATTATTGTATTTTAATAAACTAGTTTATTATATTTACATAACCTTAAAATAATGAGAAATCAAAATAGAGAAGAAAAAAAATGGA
Source organism: Plectranthus barbatus (assembly GCA_026898455.1). NCBI lineage: Eukaryota > Viridiplantae > Streptophyta > Magnoliopsida > Lamiales > Lamiaceae > Plectranthus > Plectranthus barbatus. Next base: position 97,275 of record JAPKLW010001659.1, on the reverse strand, counting down.
AAATAACTAAAAAATAAGACAGGAGATGTCCGTTAGGATTTTTGTTAGAAAAATCATTCCTTACTTTTTATGTTTTGGTGGGTAAAAGGTTGTAAATGTCATCTTAGTTAGTTTTTCAGTTTCTAGAGTTCAAAAACTATAATTCTTGTATAGAATCAATCGAGTTGTAACAGAACTTAGTGGCTAAAGATCGAGCATAAGAAATGTTCGAGAACTGAAGAAGTATACGCACTTGAAACTTGGTTTTTACCAAGGTTTTTACCAAGTATGGCCTTGACCAAGATTGAGTTTGGGTACTCAATATAAGGTTTTCCATATTGACTAAGAGAAGTCAGTATGAGGGCTTTTCCATACTGATTAAGAGAAATCAGTATGAGGGTTTTCCATACTGACTATGGAAAGTTAGTATGAAGGTTGGCTATACTGACTATGGGAAGTCAGTATAAGAATCTCTACCTTAAAAGCACGAGCTAATCGCAGACATCAAAGCTCGGTCAGACTTTGGCATATTCATGCAACAGTCAGTACGAGGATATCTGAAATTGGATTCCTCAGACTAAAACTTAGTCTGACGCAAAGTGTGTGAAAAGCACATTGACACAGCAAAGCAAAGCAGACCTAAAGTATGGGCTATGATTGAACGACATCTTCCATGAATCTAACGATTTGATTTATGTGTCTAAGGGACAGAAATTCAAAATGCTCGAAGGATTCCTCTATAAATAGGTCTGCCCCAACCTTAAACGGTTACGAATTCCACTCTACAAAGAGCATATATCTAAGCCATCTCTCTGCTAAAACTCTTTGAGTTTCTGTGCTTCCATACACGAGGCTTTAGTTCCTGACTCAAGTTATTACTCCGTGCTACACTCTCTTAGCACGAGGCTGAAGCTTTTTAGCTAAAGCGATCATTTGGTGAATATATCTTTCTAAGATATATTCATAGCAATCACTTTCCTACTCTAGGATTCTGAGTGTTACGGGCTTTTGCCAACCACCTGAGTTCTGGGAAGAACAGTAAGCATCCCACCACCAGGAAGAAGGCTGCGAGGTGTCATCCTCTCTTCAACCTGAAGACTAAACGTATAAGGAGTTCCTAGGCGAGTGACCGTAACAGGCCGAAGGACGGAGTGTTGACGGGTTGTGTATAGAACGTAAGGAGACTTGTATTTTACTTAGTGATTTATCCAGACCAAGGGTCTGAAGAGTGGATGTTGGATTTTTAGATCCGAACCACTATAAAATATCTTGTGTTCTTTACTGCTTTCATTTAAGTTTCTGTCTTTGTTTAGTTTCGCAAACTGACTTTCAAAACTCTCAATGCTTGTCCAAGTATTGAAGCGTATATACTGTGAAACTTACTTAATAACGACAGACCTAAGCTTAACTTTCAAGTACCCTAAACTAATTTCTATCCATTTAGGAGAACAAGTACAAGTTATATTTTTACTTCAGATGCATATTATGTATTCTGATTTCGGGCCCAACAAGTGGTATCACGCGCCAAGATTCTTTTAGACCAAGGTTTTGTTGAGTCGCTTAGCACTAGATCTTTGTTCCTAGCACTTTATTTCTTTTTCTGTGTGTATTCAAGCTTATGGAAGAAGCGCTCGCTGATAATGCTAAAGAACGTCCATCCAGAGATGGCTGAGGTTCTATCCACCGGACCACTGAAGATCACCAAAGTAAACACTCAGCTCAAAGGAGCAGGAGGCTCGGAGATAGTGGACAAACCTTATGTTGAGTGGACAAACGAGGACATAATTCATTTTCAGCTGGATTCAGTGGCCATGGAGACTCTTTGCCAAGAGACTGATCAGATGAAGCGAAACAAGCTTCAAAACTGTATAGATAAGTATGAGTCATTCCAAATGCTTCCTGGTGAAAATGTAAAATCAGTGGACACTAGAGTTAATGTCATTATTTGTGAGCTAAAAAGCTTGGGAAGAACTTATGAGATTGCAGATATGAACGCAAAGATTCTCTCCAAGATTCCCAAGAAGGACTGGTTCCTCAAAGTCACCAGCTTGAAGGAGAAGGATTTCTCCAAGATGACGGCCAAGGACGTGTTCGCCCAGCTACAAGCTCATGAGTTGGATATACTAATGGCGAACAAGAATGAATTTGTGAGGAATGTCGCACTCATCCCGAGGAAGACGCTACCTTTTTCGCATAGAGGGAATTCAAGAGAAGGCCCCGGAAGCCTTACCAAGCTGCCAGATCATCCGAACAGACATCTACATCAAAGTCAGCGCCAACACCTTCCAATCAGAAGAAGGAGGAAGAGAGTTGAATCGAAGAGCTTGAGGAGCAAATGAGGAAGCTGACAAAACTTCTTTAGAAAGCCAAAGCCAAGAATGAAGGTTCACAACCCAGTGAACAAAAATTCAGCGAGAAACCTCCCAAGGCATGCTTTAATAGAACACCTGAAGAGGGTATTCGAGAATAAAGCTTCCAGAGATGTTGCAAAGGCCATGCTATTTAGAACTGAGGTGCTATACATTTCAGATAACGATGATGGCTACTACGCTTCGGACAATGAGGCCGTGCATGAAGCATTCCTGGTGCTGATGGCCAAGCTTGGAGAAGAAGAATGAGAATCTGAATTCGAAGAAGAAGGAACTGAAGCTGAAACGCAGAACTTGGTAAATATTTCAAACTCATTTTCCATTTTTATAGCATGCGTTGAAGAGGACTCCGAATCTTATTGTTCAGATTCAGAGGATGTTACCCTTGAAGTTTTAAATAAAGAATTCTCAAAATTTTATGAATTAAAAAATGTTTTAACCGACGAGAATACCTCACTGAAACTTAAAGTTTTAAAACTGACTGAGGAAATCCAAGGATCGAAGTCAGTAAGTGATGAGCTAGCCAAGCTTAGAGAGGAGCATTTAACTTTACTTGAAAATTTTAAATCTCACTCTGAAGAATGCGAATCTCAAAAACTTAAAATAGCTAGTGATCAAAAACTTATCTTCTCACTCTATTCTAGCACTAGCAAAGTTTCAGAAGCCCTGAGTTTACAACGAGATCCATCTGATAAGTCAGGACAAAGTTATTCTGAAAATATTTTGAGCAATCATGCATCAACTTCTAAAACTAGAAATATTTCCAATCATCATTTTAAAAAGAATTCTAGTTTAGAAGTTAAGCTATTAGGCTAAGGAGTAGTCAGTATGGACAGAGACTCTTCAGTGGCCAATAGGGCAAAGGGAGGAAGTTAGTTTCAAAACTAACTCCAGCACCCAAGCTTAAAAACAATTTGACCCATAAGTTAAATAAACTTGAGATGAAACCTGTTATGCCTAAGAAGTGGGTGAAGCAGATTGTTCCTAATGCGAGGAAACCCACTTCAGCAGCTAGAACTGATCTTTGTAAAAAATCAGTATCATTTCCGGATTCTAGAAATCCGAAGTTCCCTACTCATAATTCTTTTGAAAAGAGAACTTATCCGTATATGAAGGACACCTATACGAGGTCTGAGACCAATCACTTTTCTATTTTAACGGCTAGGAAGACTGTACATCCCGAACTTAGTTTCAAAAAACTCATTTTCTGGGAAGTCAGTTCCTAGAAAGTTGAAAGAAACTCAGTTTTTGACAAGGTTTCACACACACACCCCATTCCTTCAAAATGCATATAAATAGCATTCACTATCTCAAAAGGAAGGGAAAGGGAGAGGAAGTTGTGACACCTAGATTTAAGGTGAACCAAGTATGGATTCCCAAATGATGGATCCATAAGACTAACTCTGCAGGACCCGCAGAAACACGGGTACCTTTAGTCTAACCTTACTTGTTTTGCAGGTACAGGATCACCAAAGCCATCTCAAGAAAAAGAAAAGAGCCTGGATTTTGGACAGTGGATGTTCTGCCCACATGACCGGAGAAGGAAATCTCTTCCCAAAACTAAAGATGTTAAGAGGACCCCTAGTCAATTTAGGAGATGACTCAAAGGGGAGAGTAATCAACAAATGATGCTTAGAGTATAATGTAATCACCATCAACAACGTATCCTAAGTCACCAACCTCAATTACAACTTGTTGAATGTTAGTCAGCTTATCCAATCTGGGTATGAGGAGACTTTTGCCGAAGAAGATTGCTTGATCAACGACAAAGACTCCAAGGAGATTGTACTTAAGGGAATAAAGAAAGAAAGTCTCTATTTTGTGGATCGGGAGAGCGGGAAGCCTGACACATGCCTTGTCGCAACAAGCTCATACCAAGAAGGATTCAGCTGACTATGGCATAAGAGGCTTAGCCACCTAAATTTCCAATCAATCAGACACTTAGCCAATCACAAGCTTGTGGTAGGCCTACCACAAGTATGGTTCAAGAAAGAAAAAGGTGTCTGCAGAGCATGCAAGATGGGAAAGAAAACCAGAGCTTCATGCAAGAATCAAACCATCACAACAAGCACAGATAGGATCCATGAGCTACTTCACAAGGATTTATTTGGACCGGTCAAGTCACCCACCATTGGAGGAAAAATGTTCACTCTCGTTGTAGTAAATGACTACTCGAGATACAGATGGGTAAGGCTGTTGAAGAGCAAGGATGAAGTGAAGCTTCTACTTCCAGAACTCATCCTTCAAGTGCAAAACAACAAGGGAGTTACCGTGAAGAGAATCAGATTAGATAACGGGATTGAGTTTTGCAATGGTCCTCTGATGGATTTATGTGTTGATGCTGGCATTGCTCACGAGAAGTCAACTCGAAGAACACCCCAGAAGAATGGTCTTGCCGAGCGAAGAAACAGAACACTCAAGGAGGCAGTGAGGACTATGCTTGTTGAAGCTGACTTAAGAGAAAGCTATTGGGGAGAAGCCTTGATGACACCGTGCTATACTCAGAATAGAAGCGATATCAACAGTCACCATCACAAAACCCTGTACGAAGTCTACAATGGTTGTAAGCCTTCTATAGCTCATTTACGTGTTTTTGGTTCTCCATGTTACATCCATAATAATGAAAAGTCTAAGTTGAATACTTTCAGGCCCAAGGCGAATGAAGGCGTGTTCCGTGGGTATGGACACCCTTCATACAAGGGATATAAAGTACTTAACAAGACCATCGGACTTGTGGAAGTAACATGCTCTGTTGTTTTTTATGAGTCTATTTTAGTGCGCAGGACCTTAAAGGACCTAGAACTTGGTGATCACGAGATAAAAAATACCTGTGAGAAACTCAGTTCGGACAAAGAAAATTCTAATGATGTTTCTCAGGCTAGATCCGTGAATGATCATTCAAGTACTCCAGAGGACAAGGCCGGTGATCCAACCAACCTTGCTGAGGCCATTGGTTCACTAACGATAACCACATGCATCAATCAAGGGGGAATCTCAGGAGATCAAGACAAAGCTCAGCCTGGAGGCCAAACTGAAACTGAGTTGGCTACCCAAGCTGACTTACCAGAAGATGAAGATGTTCATCTTGAAGAGGTTCAACCAGCAGTGAGTCAAGAAGACCAATGAACGCAGATTGTGTGAATCACTATTGGAGAAGAAGATTCATGTCCAGGTGATGAAGATCAAGTTCTTATTCCAGATGATCTAGCTATGGTGGAATCAACCTTAGTTCAAGTTCCAGTATCGGAGCAGACAGTATTGAGTATCCTGTAGTATTCATTCAACGGGTAGAAGTCACTCAACTCCAAAAGTTAAAATGGTTGAAACATCATCCCGAGGAGGCTATACTAGATAACGTTGCTAACTAGGTTCGCACGAGATAAGGAAGAGCATTGCTTACTTGCTTTATCTCTCAACAATCAGAACCTACGAAGATCGGGGATGCTCTGAAATCAACTGACTGGATCAACGCCATGCAAGAGGAGCTTGCTGAGTTCACAAGAAAAGGAGTATGGTATTTGGTGGATCGCTAAATCATCGGTCAGTTATCGGCACCAAATAGGTCTTCAAGAACAAAAGAGATGAGACAAGGAACATAGTAAGGAATAAAGCAAGGCTCGTAGCAAAGAGGTATGCTCAATGTGAAGGGATTAACTTGAAGCTATTCGACTATTCCTTGCTTATGCCGCTCACAACAACTTCACAATTTTCCAGATGGATGTGAAGAGTGCATTTTTGAATGGGGAGCTCAAGGAAGAAGTATATGTGGAACAGCCCCTAGACTTTGAAGAAGGAAATCAATTTTATAAATTGAGGAAGGCTCTCTATGGGTTAAAGAAAGCACCCCGAGTTTGGTATAAGACGCTGTCTCAGTTTCTACTCAAGAACGGTTTCCAGAAAGGCAAAATTGACACAACACTGTTCAGGATCAAGGATGGAGCAGACATTATACTTGTACAGATCTACGTCGATGATATTATATTCGGATGCAGAAACTAGAAGATGTGTGAAATATTTGCCCAACTTATGCAAAACAACTTCTAGATGAGTATGATGGGTAAACTGACTTACTTTCTGGGTCTTCAAGTAATTCAGTCCGAAGGAGGAATCTTCATCAGCCAGAAAAAGTATACCAATGACTTGATCAGCAAGTTTTGTCCAGAGAAGACCAAGCCCTTGAGGATTCCTATGAGCCTAAGTGCCCAAATCAATCTTGATGGAGAAGGTGAAGCAGTTAACCCAACCATGTACAGAGGCATTATTGGGTCACTACTATACTTAACTGCAAGTAGACCAGATATATCCTACTTAGTTGGAGTATGTGCGAGGTTTCAAGCTAATCCAAAGAAGTCGCACATGGAGGCTGCTAGAAGAATAGTCGAATACCTCAAAGGGATAGAATCCTTGGGTATTTGGTATCCCAAAACTGATGAGCTTACTCTAAATGCTTACTCATATTTAGATTTTGGAGGATCCAGAATCGAGCGGAAGAGCAAAAGCGAAACATGTCAGTTCCTAGGACACAAGCTTGTAAGTTGGTTCAACAAGAAGCAACATTCAGTAGCCATGTCAACGATCGAAGCTGAGATGTTGCTGCCGCGAGCTGTTGTGACCAAGTGCTTTGGATCAAGCAAAAATTGTTTGACTATGAAGTCGAAACTGGGTGTGAACCAATCTACTGTGATAATAGCAGTGCAACGTGCATCATGAAAAACCCAGTTCACCATTCCAGAACCAAGAACATCGATATAAGACATCAATTCATAAGAGATCATGTCGAGAAGAAGGACGTGTTCGTAGAGTACATCCGTGCTGAAGACCAACTTGCTAACATCTTCACCAAACCACTCCCTGAGACCGGATTCAAGGAGCTTTGCATCAAACTTGGTTTATTGGAGATCGACGAGATTTTGATTGAAGAGGAGTAAATGCGGAATAAAACTGAGCCCAACTCTCAGTTTTTGCTTAAATTCTCCCTTATTCACAAGTGGTGTCACTGTCACAATTTATCACAAGGGAAGAATGACAAAGAAAAATTCATTGAAGGACAATCAATTGCTGATTAAAACTGAGTTCATACTCTCAATTTTTACAGACTTGGTGTATTTCTCAGCATCGAGACTTCATACTAAACCAATCTTTGAAGAAAAATCCTTTCAAGTGGTGTCTACGCAACACAGTATGAAGTTCTCCACGTAGCCGAGTGCTGAAAAGATCATTCCAAGAAGGCATCCACAATAGAAGAAGAAACTTACTTTCAACTAAATTTCTGTATAAAGGACGAGTACTCAATATATGCTTCCACAACATTGCCAATTCTTCTGATTTATGGTGGATCATACTGACTTGTTGAAGAAAACCAAGTTTTGCTTTCAAGACTTAGAATATTTTTGAAGGATGGATGCAGAATTAAATTGAGTTCCAACTCTTAGTTTAGAAATTGGCTCTTAGTCAGCACAGAAGATCAAAAGGCATGATTTCGAATTCCAAATGCGATCACAACAGTTACGACACTATAAATGTGTATCATGCATCGATGAATCAACATTTGATACGTGGACAACGTCACATCCCACATCGCTCCAGTCAAATCTTACAACGCACAAAGCGAGGCAACGCATCCCTACCGTCACTGAATTTCAAGAAACTGATAGGTTTTTACGGTACTTTTATTCATCTTAAATGTCCATTTTTCTGCTATAAATAGAGTTCATCACGTTTTCCTTGAAAAACAATTCTTTCTTCATTGTCGAACCCTTCCTTCCGAGTTTATACTTCATTTTCGTTCATCATTACCCTTCAATCCGGCACAATGGCAAAAGAGCCCAAGCCACCAGATATATCCTCACTACACTTTTTGGGTGCGATCAAAAAGGGGGGAAAGAAGTATGATAGGTGTAGACTCATCAGAATTGTGAGCAGAGCAGCTCCAACAGCTGTAGTAGAGGCAGAGAAAATCTCTCTATCTACTGGCTATTTTATTCTTTGAAATGTCAAAGCATGGACTGCTCTAGGCTCACATCTATGAGAGCTTTTCGCTGCACAAAGGACAGAAACTGTGAAACCAGTCCAAGCAGCCGAATGAGGAGAGAAGCATGGAGGGGCAAGACAAAACCATAGGGGATGTTCTCCTTGCTCATCTCAGCTGCAAAACTAGATAAGGAGCTTCCCGCATGTCTTGCCACTGCTGCTGGAATACCTTTGCTCACGGAAACGTTAGTAGACCTCCAAGAGCAGAGCTGCAGAAGGTCGGCATGAGGGATTCCTTAGAAAGTTGGTCAGAAAATCAAACTAGCTTCCCTCAATGCATAGGCTACAGCGATAGCTAGTTTGAAGAACATGAAGACCGGAGCAATCTAGTATAAACTTGTAATAGTTCTGTATAGGTTTCTTTTAGTTAGTATATCCCTATAATTGTAATGAAAAATATTAAAGGATAAACTGACTTGTTGATGAAAATCTCTTTTTGTCCAACAAAAGGCCTTCACTCTTCACATGCTGAAATTACACACGCTAGTGTCATCAGCAGACTTCTAACTCTCTCATACTTAAGATTAATATAGCTCTAAATGACTCGAAAGTCAATCAAGCAATATCTCTCCAAATTTATAAAAGGAAGATCTTAAGTAGGAAACTGAATTTGAGGGGGAACTTTTCTGAGTGTGTCTAATTGTCAAAATTGTAAAAACTCTAAAGGTATCCACTCCTAGTCAGCTTAGGTTAAAGATGGCTTTGACCACACCAAAAAGGGGGGAAATTGTTAGGAATTTTGTTAGAAAAATTCTTCCTTACTTTTTATGTTTTGGTGGGTCAAAGGTTGTAAAAGCTATCTTAGTCAGTTTTTCAGTTTCTAGAGTTCTAAAACTGTAATCCTTGTATAGAATCAATCGAGTTGTAATAGAACTTAGTGGCTAAAGACCGAGCATAGGAAATGCTCAAGAATTGAAGAAGTGTACTGATCGATGCTAAATCTGCATACAAATTATAGCAAAGGGCAAATAAATTTATAAACAACCCAAGGGTTGGTCGATCCCACAGGGATAGTACAACGAAGGGAAATCATATACTGGATATAGTTTTTGAAACTTTTGTTTGGGTAAATCAATTCAAAAGGGTTTTGAGTTTTTCAAAGCAAGGAAATTAAAGGGATAAAAACAAATATTAAAAAGCACAGATTCCAGGGAAATCTACCAACCTGATCAACATGCAAGAAACAAATATTCAAACCCA
>JAPKLW010001659.1:71560-87687 GCA_026898455.1 Plectranthus barbatus | reverse complement strand
CGACCCTTCTGCGCAGTCTCACGGTTTTGGCCATAACTTTCACATCCGAACTCCGATTGATCCGATTCCAGTTGCGTTGGAAAGCTAACTCAAAGATCTTTCAAATGCCACGCTCCATTAGCTCAGATTCCAACGGTGGAAGAAGTAGTGACTGTTTCTTTGAACATCTGCTGCTTTCGGTACGGGTTCTCCATTGGATTTGGCCTAAAACCTGTAAAATCTTACCATGGCAAGCATAATACCCTCTAATATATACTCATGCTCAGTTTATTCAAGAAAACTTACTAAAATGCATAAAAGAAAAGAAAAACAAAGCGATAAGTGAGTAAAAAAACGAGCTTATCATGTACGCACTTGAAACTTGGTTTTCACCAAGTATGGCCTTGACCAAGACTGAGTTTGGGTACTCAGTATTGGGTTTCCCATACTGACTAAGAGAATTCAGTATGAGGGCTTTTCAATACTGACTAAGAGAAGTCAGCATGAGGGTTTCTCATACTGACTATGGGAAATCAGTATGAGGGCTGACTATGAGAACTCAGTATAAGAGCTTCTACCTTGAAAACACGAGCTAATCGAAGCTCGGTCAAATTTCGGCATATTCATGCCTAAGTAAAAGTCAGTACAAGGATATCCGAAATCGGATTCCTCATACTGAAACTTAGTCTGATGCAAAGTTAGTGAAAAGTACACTGACACAGCAGAGTAGAGCAAACCTATAGCATGGGCTATGATTGGACGACATCTTCCATGAGTTTAACGACTGGATTTATGTGTGTAATGGGTAGAAATTCAAAATGCTCGAAGGATTCCTTTATACATAGGTCTGCCCCCAACCTTAAACGGTTACGAATTACACTCTACAAAGAGCATATATTTAAGCCATCTCTCTGCTAAAACTCTCTGAGTTTCCGTGTTTCCTTACATGAGACTTGAGTTTCTGACTCAAGTTATTACTCCGTGCTACACTATCTTAGCACGAGGCTGAAGCTTTTTAGCTAAAGCTATTCTTTGGTGAATATATATTTCCAAAATATATTCATAGCAGTCAGTTTCCTACTCTGGAATTCTGATTCTCACGGGCTTTTGCCAACCACCTAAGTTCTGGGAAGAACAATAAACATCCAACCACCAGGACGAAGGTGGTGGGGTGCCGTCCTCACTTCAACCTGAGGACTAAGCGTACAAGGAGTTCCTAGGCGAGTGACCATAGCAGGCTGAAGGATGGAGTGCCGACGAGTTGTGTATAGATTGTAAGGAAGCTTGTATTTTACTTAGTGATTTATCCAAACCACTATAAAATATCATGTGTTCTTTACTGCTTTCATTTAAGTTTTTGTCTTTGTTTAGTTTCACAAACTGACTTTCAAAACCTTCAATACTTGTCCAAGTATTGAAGTTTATATACTGTGAAACTTACTTAGTAACAACAGACCTAAGCGTAACAACTTTCAAGTATCCTAAACTAAGTCCTATCGATTTAGGAGAACAAGTGCAAGTTATATTTTTACTTCCGCTACATATTACGTACTCTGATTTCGGGACCAACAATCACTTATAAATCACACAACAGCAGTCAGTGCTTCCGGAGCGGTTGAACATGCACTAACTCTGTCTACGTAGCTGTATTAAACATCTTACATTAATTTAGGAAAATAGTATGGATTAGTATATAATGTTTAAACATTTTTTTAAGAAGCCACTTTTGTAAGATGAGTATAATGCTAAAGAATCCTTTTCCATAAGACGGTTTTGCAAGGAGATGAGTGATACTAACACGGTATCAAAGTCAACCCATTTCAATGATGAGTAATCTGATAGCGAAGTTAAATGGTCTCACACTATGTTTATTATCAATGGTTCAAAGTTAAATAGTTCCATGCTCCGTGTCAAATGAAGTATCTTAAATGTTCCACATTGATTTGAAAAAAATGATCCGAACTAATAAATAATATTCAAACATCATTCTCTTGTATATCGATTTTGATGGAGATGAGTGATGCGCACATGCTGCAATCTCCTTTGCGTGAGAAATCGGAAAGCTTTTCATTGTTTTGACTTACAAAGCAACTCTGGAGTCGACACACGTCCAACGCAGTGGGAAATTAGGAAGATGCATGGATTGATTCTTCTGTGAGAGTGATGAATTTTTTTTGTTTCGACAGGAATGCCTATACATGAAAAAATATCTAAGCATCACGACAAATATATCTAAGCAATTAATAGGTATTTATGAGTATCACAACAAAATTAAAGTGGGTGCAGTCATTCTCGATCACAGAGGTTGATTTGTTTTTCGCTACTATAAAGTTTTTTTTTTAATCAATCATAAAAAGTTTAACTAATCATACGATTATCCTTAAAATTTTTACACAGGAATTCTCAATTAAATATCGCAAGAATTGATAATTTTTTAAATTACAAAGATGTGCTACACCATTTTTTCAAGATTTTTAAATAAATGTTTTTTAATTTGATATTAGAAGAGATTCTTTACCGTCAAAATATAAATAATATATTTCGTCATTCGAATTAATATTTCCTTTACTATTGATAATATTTGAGGAAGGTTATGGAAGGACGCGAAAGTAGGAAGAATTTACTTGTCACGCCACAATTTATAATCAAGATATAAATCAGAGAATTTAGACACATCGGGTGCGGGGCATGCATTTAAGATACTAATTTAGAAGAAAAGATCAAGCAAATGAAATTAACACACACAATCCCCAAGAAATGTAAATATAATAAAAGTGTCACCTTGAGAAGGGATCTTGGCTTCTCAATAATGAATATCGAAAGTATTCAAGTTTAACAATATTCCAAAAAGGCTATCAAAAGACAATGAGTTTCAGCAGCGGAAAGTTATCAATGAAGTATGTATATGAAAATACATACTTCAACATCTCACTATTACAAAAAGGAAGTCCTCAGCTCCATTTCGACTGCTACCTCGTACTTTGCTCCAAAAGCTTCTTTTAACCTGTACATTTTAGAAATAATGCAAGGGGTTAAGTACAATTTGTACTTAGTGAACACATGCCCGAAAACATACATATATAAGTTTATCATACCTTTTTATCGGGTCGCACATGGGGTTTTAAGTTTAAAATTCTCCCATGGCACCAAAAACTATTTATGAATGAGCATTCTCTTTTACACAGTTAAACTACCTGCAAAATTATGTGACTGAGAGGTGGCCTCCTACCGCACTCACGATGCGCGTCCGAGTAGGGCATGACCCCAACATGTCGGCATCACAGTGCACTGGCCCATGATATCTTTTTCACTACAAGGGTACGGTTGTTAAGACTCACAGTACGCAGAGTCAACATCCACGTTGAATACATTTGATGTTCTTCTCTAAGTGGGGGTCCCCTACAGAGAGGACAAATAGCAAACACAAAATAGTAGGCAATGACAAAATTGTTGAAAGCAAAACATTACATTTCATGCCTGATATGCTTTGAATAGAAAACATCATTTTTTTTGCCCACGATATAGGGGTAAGAAAAAGCCCACCTCGAGTAGGTGCATTCAAACAGTAGGTTGTTCTAGTAGTTGATCTTCTCCTTGTCATTTCCTACAATATTAGGAACATGAATAAATCCTTATAGGATCATGGATCGAGGTATCTAATTTGATACATTAAGGATTCTAGACTCTTAATCAATCATGGACCTTTCAAGTCTTGAGCCATCGGATAAGAGGATGTGAAAGAATATTTGATCAATTTGGTTTGACGAACAAAGAAGTCAAACATAAATCATAGGACTCGCGATTCAATATCGAGCATTATTCAAGAGATGAAGTTCATAGTTTAATTTGATTGAACAAAAAAAAAGACTTCGTCAAGTGGCTAAACATTACTTCAAGGATTTATTATTGAAAAAAGATTCATAATCAATTTGAATTGACGTTCAATTTGCTTGAGAGTGTGAGAACTCATCAAGTGGTTTTGAGTCATGAAAAGAATACAATAGAAAGGACTTTAAATGTCAGATAAAAATTGAATCTAAATGTTCAAAGTTTAATAAGTTCAATTGAACAAATACGAGGCGTCATCAAATGACTGAACATCTCTTCACAGATTGTGATTGAAGAAAGTTACATAATCAATTACGAATCGATGTGTAATTGATCAAGAGTTTAAGATTTCATCAATAAGTTTCAAAGTCGTTTCAATAAACATAATCGAGAAAGTTTTAGATCTTGGATGCAGATAGAATTTCAATAAAATTTCAAGGATCAAGGTTTAATAAGTTTGATTTAACAATCGGTTTCAAGAAAAGTTTAAGTCACGGAAGTTCGGATCAAACAATCGAAGTTAGCTTGAATCAAAAACATTTTTAAAGAGATCAAGGAAGATAAAAATAACTTCCTATGTCGATTGATATAAGGGATATCGAACGAAATATCAATTAGGTTTGAATTAATTGAAGAAAGAATTTAGAATTTGGAAAGTATCGTCTGTGTCGATCGAAATTAATGGATGTCGACCGATACGCATATGTCGATCAATGTAGAAGGTTTCGATTGAAATAAAGACGACGATCAACATGAAGAATGTCGACCAAAATTGTTCGTATCGATCAACACACAAGGTGTCGACCGATATGGATTTTGTGTCGATCGATGCAAATGATCGACACCCAAAATTTGAATGAAACATCCATGTTGATTGACATGGGGCATGTCGACCGACATGCCATGTGTCGATCGACACACATACATGTTGACTAAAACAAAGGCAAAAATGCCTTCAACGGAAATTTTGAGTTTTGGGTCAAACGGTTATTCAGGCTCGTCCAATCGATTTCTAACATACCAAATAATTTCTAAACATGTATAACAAGTCTAGAAAATATTCCAAGCATCAAAAGCATCAAAAACTAAGCGGAATCGAATTATAGGCTCAACATCTTAACATGGAGTTAAAATCTCAAAAATAGTCCAAAAGGATCACAACTCGATTCCTCGGCTAACATATGGTTTCTAGGCTCAATATATAACATGATAAACATGCATACGTACTCATAAACTCCAGAATAAGACTAGATCATGATACTTCACTCTAGGGCAAAACTTGAAAACATGTTCAAACTTAAGAAACTAATAGCTAGATAGGGGTTTGGTTTATACCTCCTTGGTGTTCGTAGGGCTTTGTAAGCTTGATCAACACTTTCTTAGCTCGATTTCCACTTCTAAAACATGGAGAATGAAGAAAAGAGAGTTGGAAGTGGAAAGAACGAGGATTCCAAAATTGTATATTTCACCTCAATATTCACTCCACCGGAGCTTCGCCGGAGCACTCGCCGGAGTTCGTGTGTGATATAGCATTCATATCTATTTAGGTACGATTTGTTTTTGGGTCATGTCCTTACGGGGTACACTGTACTCAACACCTGTGCATTATTTCTAAAATGTGCTGCTAATGCGGAGGTGTAGAGGGCATGATCACGAGATATGCATTCATATGCATATCTCCACTGCGTAATACTTTGCTGCATGAAACTCTGAACTTAATTCCTTCCCTGATTGTGATAACAAATGAGAAATCGAACTCCTTGTTATTGTCGTTTATTCGTATTCTTTTTTAAGCGAGGTTGCATTCCTCGTTGCAAACAATGGTTATTTGAATGTTGTTGTTGGATTGATTGGGTGTGGATTGTTCATTCTGCTTGTTTGTACAAATCTTCCGTGCGTTGTTTAAACCACCCAGCCCAATATAGCGCGCCCCTAAGTTTGGGAACGCGAGCAGGGAGCGTTACATATTTAATTTCTTATTTTTAGCTTTTTAAATTGACACATAAAAATAAAATTATATATGTTTAATTATTTTATTAAATATAAGTAAGAAACTAACGGAATCATTGTGTTCCAATTTCTGGTCGTACACCAACCAACCAATGGATCTCAGTGTCTCAACAGACTTGACACATCTATGAAGGCGCCGATCAATCGAAACTCGGTTAGCTATTGATCGATTAGGTCAAGTTTTACAATCATACTTGTAAATAGGCATATATAAGAGTTGGAAATTCCACCACTATGAAAATGCCAACTTTAATTCAATAATATGAAATCGAAATATTACATTGATTAAATAAGCTCGGATACAAATCGGTATTCATAAGAAATAAAATGCTAGCTGGAGACTTTCAAAAAGGACTTACAATGCAACCAAAATGCATAGAATCAATAAATGGTAAATGAATATCAAATAATGAATCTTGGGTAGTATATCGAGGAACAATGTAACGAGCGAATTTCTAAGTTGTCATATAGTTTTGCAGGAGACTCTCTAACATCATCGAATGCACACATCAAGGCTCACAAAAACAACATAAATGTTGTATTATAGGGAAATCAACTCATGTATTCTCTCACTTATTCTTGCAGCATCCACTCCAAGCCTAGAGAATTTAGCCTGCCATACAAAGAAGAATAGTAAGCACGTATGTTTGTTTAATTAAATTTATTTGTATGTTATGCTAATATGTTATATGATTGAATAAAAAATACATACAATATCGAACTAATTAGTAAAAAAATAAGTTAATACTTAAAAGATACGTAAATTGGTAAGAGATTGTGAATAAATTTTGATGTGGAACAATTATTAAGTATAGATGAAGAGCGTAAATTCATTCCTATAAAAAGATGAGCATCGAATAGGTTGGTTAGAAGGAACAAGACCTGAGCATGGATGGAGTGGATAATCTTGGCATCGACGGTGGAAATGCCAACAGCGAGCACTTCAGCTGCCTCTTGTTCTATAATTTTTATGACATCATGCAGCTTGAACTTTTTGTTGAGCCCACTGATTAAAACCACCTCCACATTGGAACCCAATTCTTTGACTGTTAGAGTTGGCTGCTGCTTCGATTCAGCCATGTTGTTTGTACCACTAGTATTCATCAGTTGTGCCTTCCTTCTCTTCAGTTCTTCCACTCTCTCTCTCAGAAACTCGATGTACGCAATTGAATGATCAACCTGATCTTGCTGCGGCAGGATTACCTGCACAAGTTCGAAAATCTTATCTTTCCCTCTTTTTTCTTTTGATAGCTAGTAATATACTCTCTCTGTCCCGCCTGAATTGTCTCACACTCCATTTTTTGTTTGTCTCTCACTTCATCAGTCTCATTTTTAAAAATAACAATTTTTTCACGGTCAACAATAAAATATTAATTCCACTCAACTCATTCTACACTCACACCTCTTAATTTCTGTGCCGAAAAGAAATGGGATAAATTTAAACACACACATTCAGATGTTTCCCGAGAAGCTCGAGTTTATGACCTCTCGATCGCAGGAAAAGTGTTTAACTGTACATCCCGAGCAAAGGGACAATTAGGGATGCATCAGTATCATAAATCTAGGGCTACTCAGTCGCAGTTGGAGGGTTTTCCCAGAGAAAATGGTATGCTTGCAGCCTGGTTTATTCAACACTTTTAAATCTATCGTTTCAATAAAATTCCACTACTTAAATGATGAACCTTTATCTCTCTCTCTCTCTCTAAAACTGTGTATATATGCATGAATGGATGGTATGCAGAAAAGGAAAAGATGTGAATAATAGTTGATACATACCTTAGGCTGCGTGAAATAGTAGTCAGGGATGAGGGAAACAAGCTTAAAGCAAAGCACTTTCATTAGAATCCTTCGTTCCTTTTCAACCTTCTTCCTCGCTTCTTTCCTCCCACAACTCACTTCTCCCGGCTTCATTCAAACAAAATCCAAGAAAAAGATTGAAATATTTTGGTGGGATTATGGTCTCATATTCGAGAATATATTAACGCATTATTTTGTGGGCCACGAGAAGTTGGAACACGAGTATGTACATACTGTTTTGTTTATAATGACTACGGCCAAAATTGTTCCTGTTCACAATGCAATGTAGGCTATAACAGAACAACCAATTAATTGGGACTGATTTATTAAATTTATTTATGTTTAATACCAAAAAAAATAAATATAAAAATCTTATACCTAATCTATATATATATATATAGGGGGGGAGAAGATGGTTCACAACTTCACATGATGTTAAGGCACAAATTATTATGAATAAAAATAAATTTACGAAATGATTAAGATTAAAACGTACGTATTCCTACTCTTATACTTAATTATTTATACACAGTACATTATAATTAAATTATATTGTGCTTAATAGATATATTATCTATATTATATTTAGAGAAATTATGTTTATTTTTCAATATATATATGGTTCATTTACGATGGTATTGGTAGTTGATTGGGACATTCATGTCGATGGAGTGCTTTAATTTATGCAGCCATTTGAATATTAATTATGTGCATGTGAGTCCTAATAAAGCGTTTGTCGTTTTTACAATAAATATCTTTTCGAATTGTACGGATTATTACTGTCCATTTTTCATTGGCCCACAGCACCAAAAGACCTATATCTTTTTCATTAATTATGTGCATGTGAGTCCTCCTAGTACTTGACACGTTTGCACGGAATTAATAAATTAAATATTATTAAAAAATATGAATATATATTTTTTTATATAAGTAGATGAAATGTTATTTACAATTGTACCAACTCAACTTATTCGGAATCAATAAATTATGCATCCTCGAGACAACTACACCCCCCTTATATATTTTTATTTTTTATTTTTTACGAATAGGAAGAGGTTTCGGATTTCATTAGATTGTTAAATGGATTATCATATATAACATAAAATTTCATAATATAAGAGTAGTCAATTATATAATTATAATAGTTGTATATATAAAAATGATCAATTAATAAAATAAAATATTACATTATAAATTTTAAAGAGTTCAACTTATACTTTATTTTTGAGTTCGTATATTTACAAATTAAAATCTCAAGATCCTAACAACACATCCCTCATGAAACTGGAACTTATATTTGACTATGGCTCAAAACATAATTCTTCAAAAGTGCTTAGATTTGTTTAAATATTTGATATCAATTTCTATTGATTGTCATAGTATAAGAAAATATTGACAGAAGTTAGGTACGACAAAATTTGAACTATTTTAAATTTGGTGATATCTACAATTATCAATACAATTGTGATCCAAATTATTTGGATTATTTATATTTTACACTACTTCATAACTTATGCATGTACATACAATTTTTTTAATACATAATATTACAGATTTAATATTTTTTTATTATTACTGATTAAGCTTATTATATACAATAAAATTAAATATGGAACAGAATTTTTAAAATAAGACTTGTTGAGCATTTTTAAAATATTGCAGATTTAATGAATTTTAGTATTTCTGATTAACTTAATCATTCATATGGAACTCATTAAGTGTATTATATACAATGATAAATCTATTAATATACTACTTTAAAAAGTTTTAGATTCATATAACAAATTTTTTAATACTTATCGATTAAATGATTAACTTCAAAACATTAATTCTCACTCATTTATTTGGTTAAAAATACTAAGTTAAAATAAATAAAATCAAACAATTAAAATCTTTGTTAAGATTTTTATTAGAGAAATTCTTCCTTACTTTTTATGTTTTTGGTGGGTCAAAGATTGTAAGTCATCTTAGTCAGTTTTCAGAGTCTAGAGTTCTAAACTGTAATCCTTCTATAGAATCGATTGAGTTGTAATAGAACTTAGGCTGAACGAGTAAAGGAGAATGCTCGAGAACTGACTACATACATGCCTGAAACTTGGTTTTCACCAAGTACAGCCTTAACCTGAACTGAGATGGAGCACTCAGTATAAGGTCTACCATGCTGATCAAGAGAAGTCGGTATGAGGGCTTCCCCGTTCTGACTAAGGAGAAGTCAGTATGAGAGTTTTTCGTACTGATCCGGAGAAATCAGTATGTGGGTGTTTTTCCATACTAACTGTGGACAGTCAGTATGAGGGTCTACCATACTGACCTTGGGAAGTCAGTATGAGGGCTAAGCTGTACTGACCTTGGAAAGTAAGTACAAGAGCATCTACCTTTAAAGCTTGAGCTATTCAAAAGATATCGAAGCTCAGTCAGACTTAGACATTTAAATATGCCCAAGTGTAAGTCAGTACGAGGTTATCCAAACCTGGGTTCCTCAAACTGAGAATTTAGTCTGACATAAAGTTAGTGTATGGTACACTGATGCAGCAGAGTAGAGCGGGTCGCAAACCTAAGGCATGGCCTACGATTGGACAATATCTTCCATGAGTGTAACGTCTGGATTTATGTGTCTAACAGGCATAAATTCAAAATACCTAGATAAAATCCTCTATAAAAGGGTCTGCACTTCAACCTCTAACGGTTAATGAATCAACATATGAACGGTTAGCCAACATACAAAGATTGGAAAAACCTTTAGCTAAAATCATAAAGTCTTCGCACGACAAAAAAGATCTATCTGCTAAACTCTCTGAGTTTCCGTGTTTCCTTACACGAGACTTGAGTCTCTGACTCAAATTATACTGTGCTAACTTCTCTTAGCACAAGGTTGAAGTTGTTAAGCTGAAGCTCTTCTTTGGTGAATATATCTTTCTGAGATATATTCATAGTAGTCAATTTCCTAGTCTGGAATTCTGATTCTCATAGTGTATGCCAACCACCTAAGTTTTGGGAAGAACAGTAAACATCCAACCTGAGTTCTGGGAATAACAGTAAACATCCAACCACAAGGAAGGATGCTGCGGGGTGCGTCCCACTTCAACCTAAAGATTGAGTCTGCAAGGAGTTCCTAGGCGAGTGGCACAGCTCACCGTAGGACGGAGACGCCGACGGGCTGTGTATAGATCGTAAGGAGGCTTGTATTTACTTAGTGAATTATCCAAACCTTGGGTCTGAAGAGTGGATGTAGGATCAAGGTCTGAAGAGTGGATGTAGGATATTGAGATCCGAACCACTATAAATCTTGTGTGTTGTTTACTGCTTTACCTTCATACTTGCTCTATTTTTCTGTTTCACAAACTTACTCTTGAAATCTTCAATACTTGTCCAAGTATTGAAGAGTATATGCTTAACTAAAATAGAGACCTAAGATTAAGTCTTCTACACATTAAACTGACTTTACTTTGTTTATATGAACCAGTGCAACTGTCAAAAATACTTCTGATGCATAGACAAACCTTCCGCTGCACAGTTTAGCACTCTGGTTTTGGGACCAACAATCTTACATCATATTTTTAACAGATCTTATACATCAATTTAAGTAATAATATATGAGTTGAATGTGTTTTTAATTATTAAACAAACTTGGCTCCCTTCACTCGGGTGTAGTGGTTAAAGCACCTTGCTTGTGACTAAGGGCTCACATGTTCGAGCTTCTCAGGAGACATCTGGATGCGAGAGTGGGTATGTGAATTTAAATTAATGTATACTTATTAAATAATAATAATAATAATTAACAAACTTGTTAATGAATTTTGTGGCCTAAATATAATTGGATCACAATACAACCCACTAATAAAAAAAATCTAACCTAATTCATTCATGAGAAATTCTCACCTACTCACCATGGGCATGTGTTAATGTGCCTCCGGTGGTCACATTTACACATGCCCACAATGGAAAGGTGAGCATTTCTATTCATTCAAGAAAATTGGAACAAATTTTCTGAGGTCTAAATAGGAAGTTTACTTCTAAAAGGACTCCACATACGTTCACGGTTTCTCAAACAAACATCATGCATTACTTAAAAAGAAAGAGAAATGATGTACATAAGACTCCAGCAAGACCATCAAAGCAGTGTGAGATCAAATTCTCATTCATGGATTTCTGATACGAAAGCAGAATAAAACTGAGTCCAAACTCTCAGGTTATGAATTTCTGGAAATACGTGGAAATTGAAGACTTACGCAATGCTATGACGTCATGTATCAAACAGACATCCCATTATTTATCTTGATGGATAAGCTCGCACTTAGTCATCACTACTCAAGAAGTGGGAAGTATTCAAATTGGAATAGAGAGAGTCTGTTGCACGTCGCATTTAGTGCCTCTCATGACGTAGAACATTAGGGTTTTGATACATCAACAAACCTACTTCTCGATAATTCACATCAAAGGGTGCCAATTGTCATCCAGTCCCATCAAACATCGATTCTCTAAAACAAATCTCAATCGTCTCTCTCCAAACTCGAACTTTGGTTTTTATCTAGGGTTATTCATCATCTATCCAAGATTACCCACCCATCAAGACTTTGAAGTTTTTCACATCTCTGAAACGCTCTTCGTTTCCTCAAATAACCATCACCTTTTCTAAAATGGCTGAATCTTCTTCCCATGTGGTCGAAGTCGCTCACCACCCAAAGCATGAAGTCACCTTTACTGGAATCTCCAAAACCAAAGACATCGATGAGACTCACTCCTACTCAAGGTTGATTCAAATCTTTAGAAAAGATTTTTGAGAATTTAGGATAGAAATTCCGTTACCTTTTATGTTTTGATGTGTTAAACATGTATACAAACCACATTAGAAAACACTACAAAATTTCTGGCAATTCGCGATGGAAAAATCCATCGCAAACCATTCAAGAATCCGTCGTGAATTGGCTAGCCGTTAACATGTTGGCGATGGAAAGCCATATCCGTCGCAAACCGTTTGCGATGGAATTGCGACAAGTTTTTTGTCGTGAAATTTGAAACCATTTTTTGCTACGGGCTTCTGTCGAATAACATTTGCGATGGGTTTCCCGTCGATATCCCGTCGCAAAACTAAGTTATGTGTTTTTACGGGAATTCTGTCGCGAGTTTGTCTCGAGTCTGAGTTAGCTAATTGCGACAAGTTTCCCATCGAGAGTCTGTCGCGAAATTTCGAAAATTTTCAATTTTTTTCTCATGTTTTAATTCAGAAACCAACAACATAAACCATACAATACTTAACCAACAACATTTTATACACAACCTCATAAACCATACAAAAATCACTTCTATTCAAAATGTTTCATCATCCAAAATACATCCACAATCAAAATAAATCATACAAAAACTCATAAACCTCATTCAATTGTCCAAAAAAAACAAATCAAACCTAAACATCCACAATTCATGTCCAAAATATACAAATACATGTTTCATCATCTAAATTCAAATTCAATTATCATAATCATTTAACTATATCATAATCATTTAACTATGTACTATTTACAAAAATCATACATAAGTCTTGTCTTCTGAAAAAGGAGTTCACTGCAATAGACACAAATAAGTTTACAATTAGCAAATCATACAATGACATATATATTAAATTAAAAATTAAATAAACTAACCTTGAATGCTATTCTTCCAGCGAATGTGGTGGCATATCATCTTGTTGATTCGGCTGTGGTGGAAACAGGTGAGCAATCTCTTCTCAAATCATAGTACGCAGACGTGTCTCCATCCGTGGCTGATCTTGAAATTTGAATGAGGTGGAGGCGGTGGACGCTGAGAAGTCCTGCAAGTAGAATTAATGCTCTTTCATATGCTCCCCAATCCAAACACTCGCTGCTTCTTAGAAACTCAATCAGCAACTGTTTGAAAGAGTTGGTTTTGGGTTGAACGAAGACCTGTGAAAAAACACTATCTGACTGGGATGCCTCCAGCAGCATCCTCTGATACTCATCCTACATTATTAAATATTAATATTTACTTGAATGATGAATTAATAAGAAAATTATTAAGTATTTATTTATTTTCATACTTACAACTACTAGTTTTGCCCTATGACTGCAATAATCAAAAGCATCCCGTCGATGTGTTGCATCAAGTACTTCGTAGTATGACACATCTTGAACTGGAATGCTCATTTGAGAAGTCTATGTAGTTTTATATTTAAAAATTAAGTTTATAATAAATATATATTAGATTCAAAGAAACAATAAGATCGGATTAATTACTATCATGAGGGCGCACTCATGTTACAATCTCGAGTAGGCCCTGTGTATGGAGGGTCCCGTCTCTCCTTCATTCGCCCCGTCTTCCAATTTGTAGATCCTATTTCTTAATCTTTTTTTAAATCTTCACTTTCCAATGTTTTTGCCACTTGACTCACTCTTTCGTATCTATATGTGGTGGCCTTTCTTTACCTTGTTTCAATTTATTGTACATATCTTTGTATCGATTATGAGCTTTCTCCATAAATAAGTGCAATACATCATTCTCGATATCTGAGTCTCACCAATACTCTTTCTGCCATTTGGAGAAAATCATTACTATTTATGATATTATATAACATTTAAAAAAATTACTTTAACTTTAAAATACCTTCAACTCATTGAACTACAACATCTTGTGATTATGGGGGATATTCTTGGACCATGAGAATCCTTCCGGATACATAGCTCTTCTAAAGATTTTAGTAATAAACCTCGAAATATTATGAGAAGGACATAGATGTATACCATCGATGGTCAAGTGAGTGTGTGTGCCTCAATCTGCAACAAAGTATGAAATTTCATTATTTTTAAATTATAAAATATAATAATTAAAAATACAATAACTAGTATTATTACCTCTAGCCTGACCCTCACTATCAAACCTCGGCCCCGAATCAAAGCTCTCCCCGGATCTACCAATAGCATCTGTTAATGGATTTCTTCTTGGTATTTTCTGATTTTAGATAAAGAGAAGAATTATTAATTATAAGTTGTATGGTATAATTAGACTTATTATATAAAATCTTACTCTCTCCGTCCCACTACAATAGGCCCTTTTCATTTTGACACATTAATTTCGGAGCTAGTTTTGTAAGATTTTTTAGAGGAAAACATTACATCAATCTCTGTCTGATTTATCTTCCTTCTCTTGTAAATTTGTTTTCTTATTTGGAGAAACAAACAGATGGTTGCAGTTTGCATAGTGGCCATGCCATGATGGTTATGTAAACATGTCTTACCTTATTCTATATCCAATAATGTTGTAACATTGTCTGAAGATTAATTTTTTTTCATTACAAAGAATTATAATCAACAAAGCAATAAGCCATCCTAATCTTGAAACAACAATGAAATAATAGAAACAAAATATATCAAAAATCTAAAAAAAAATAAAAATGATGAAATGGAAGAAGTGATATTTTCTATCCAATATTCATCATCATCTTCACAAATTCATCATAATCAACTTGTCCATCACCATCCAAATCAGCCTCTCTGATCATCTGATCAACCTCCTCATCTGTCAATTTCTCACCCAGATTGATCATCACGTGCCGAAGCTGCCACCAATTAAGAACATTTAACCATAAGACTAAAATAACTAGCTAGTTGGCTAATGAATCTGGAGAAAAACTGTGGGAAATATGTGATAATTATATAGAGATCCATATGGCATGTTACAACCAAGTGAAGATTAATTATTTCTTCAAATATAATATTAGGTTCTGGTTTTCCTTTATTTTTTTCCATTTTTTAAATATTTGATTTGGTCACACCATAGTACATACGGTGCATATACAAGTACAAGAATAAGATCTCTCAAAACAGGGTATATATATAAGGAAATAGAATTCTTTGACACTACACACATATTTCAATCTCGTGTTTAATTTTACAATAATCCTAACAAAGTAATTCCACCCTATAATACGTGCAATAAAATAAGAAGCTATAAATTAGAATAGAGAGAGAAAACTGACCTCACAAGCTGAGATGTAACCATTTTGATCCTTGTCAAAAACTCTGAAAGCTTCTTTAAGCGCTTCTTCTGCATCAGTTTCCTGAATTTAAAAATTAAAAAAAAACTCACAAATTTTAGCACAAATTTTAATTTTAGTACTTGAGCATAAATATATATATATATATATATATATATATAGGGAGCGGATCCAGTGAGAAAACTCTTAACGTGAGAAAATGAGAAAGATGCTTGATTGCATTCACGGCATTGCTTGATTGCATTCAGGTCGTTGCTTGATTGCAATGTTGATTGATTGTGCTTTAGTTGTTGCTTGATTGTGCTTTAGTTGTTGCTTGATTATTTTGTTGCTTCATTGCGTTTTAGTTGTTGCTTGATTCAATATCAATCATTGATTTTTTTAGATTTGATGGATATGATTCATTCTTTTTTCCCACAGGAGAATTTTTTTTTTACATGATCCCTCCTCTATATATATATATATATATAGAGGAGGGATCATATGATAATAAATAAGTATATTA
>JAPKLW010001659.1:44129-61560 GCA_026898455.1 Plectranthus barbatus | reverse complement strand
TCTTAATTTCAAAATTAAAGGCACGAGTTTGTTCATAAATTTCAAACATATATATGTATTGCACATTTGACAAACGTGGTATTATTTATTTCAATTATTGTTCGTTAGTTATTCCGTGTTGGTCCCAAGATCAGTTAGCCAAATATGTATAGAAATTTTTCAATGTTGAGTCCTCCAACCTGGTGATTCTTGTATCAATTCAGGTTAAGAAATGTTGTTGTTTTGCTGGTCGAACATATTACTTAGCCGATTTCAATAATACACTCCAACACTTGAGATGTTGGGTTTTAAATTTAGTGTGGAATTAAATAAATCAGTAAATAATACCAAATTTTATAAAAGTTCGGACAGAACCGTCCTACGTCATCTCTTCAAACGCGCAGTATGGAATCACTAAATTGTCAATTACAAATATGTCAACGATCTACTACTAGCTGGTGAATGTCACGTCCACCAGTCCACTAGCGCGCTCATCAAGTCCTTTGCAATGAAGAACTTCTTCAGGTTTAAAGCGTGGGTACACCACCTTGACCTTTAAACTGGACGTGAAAGTTTGAGTTCTTCTCACGGACGTCAGTTTTTGGTATACACCCATGAGTTGCCACCAAGTAAGTGACAACTCTAAGATGTTTTCTTACTCAGAGAGTAAGAAAACAAAGGTAGTTCCTCCTTAAAGCACAAAGCCTCATGTTCAAGAAAGAACACAGGAAAACCAAGAGAATCAGTTTGAACGCTTTAGGATAAAGAAGTTGATACGATCCTCTTCATTGATGAATATAGATTGTAGTCCAAGAACAAGAAGCGACACGATGCGGAAACGACTGGAACAAAAACTCGAATGAAATAACGATGTGTGAAAATCCAGCACTTCTAATTCGACCCTTCAAATGACATATTCTAGACAAATCTCATATACGCCCCAAGAAACTGAATAACTAAAGATGATGAATCGGTGAAGACGCCACAAATGGATATGAAAGTCCGGTTGATAAGTCAATATTGAATTTTAAGGTACTCCACAAAAATTGACGAGCTTTCAGAATTGGAGAAATAAACTCAAAATTTTTATTAACTGAAAATTTAAAACTAAAAACTTTAGTTCATAACAAGGTCTAGATATAGGCAAACTCAAATATTAAACTAATAAGGAAATCAAATTCTAATTTCATAAGTGAATCAAATCCAAATCTGATTAGGAAATCAAATCCTAATCTTAATAAAAATAAGAAAATAAAATATATCTAAAAGATTAATAAAAATTCTAATATATCTAGAATTCAAAATTGCTCAAATAACTAACTATCAAATCTTATCAAGAGAAATCAAATCTTCTATATTATCTTCAATGACTCTTCATGAAATATTTTTATAAATCTTACCAACAGGATCTCCATCAGAAGTGGAAGCTTTCGAGAAATCGGCACACAGAACAGATTGATGATTTATCAGTTGCGCTAAAAAATGGTAACCTTCTCAAGGTGATATGTGACATCTATTTATAGACACTTCTTGGAAGGTTTGAATCTCTTCGACGTTTAGAGCCATTGTGAGACAAAAGAGACGCGTCCTGTGGAAGTCTCACTTTTTCTGACTTGCAGTGTCCTTTCTGTCAGAGCAGGTGGCCTTTTACTGCGTCAGTCAGAATGGCTCTTTTTAGCCAGTCCGAGGAATATTTGTTGTTTGATTACTCGGATGAACAAGCCTTTGAATGCATCAGATTTTAAGTTCTCCAAGCTTAAAGTCTGGTGTGGAGAAAGTTCTTGCTTGTTCTGACTTGAGTGTGTCTTCCAGCTGGTGGGGTAGCGCCTTGTTGGTGACGTCTTTGCTGATAAGCTTCGTGCTGGTAATCCTCCAGCTGATGATGATGTGACGCTAGCTCCTCCACAGATGTTTTGCTGGTAACAGAATGTTAGTCATCAACCCATACAAACCTATTTGGTGGTGAAGAATGTGCCAACGAATCCCCTAAGACTTGTAAATTAACTTCAATTACAACTCGATAATTCATATACATGACATTACAAGTTTAAGCTAATCTAGCTAGACACACTATTCTAGTTGGATATTTGACTCATCAAAACAACATAAGGTAGGAATTTCTAACAAAAGTTCCTAACACTCCGGCCTTAATTCAATAAAATTCATTCGTGGTCATTTAATAAAGTTCATTTATCAAAATAGTATTCGACCATAGAACATGCTCAATAGCTAAAATTAATCTGAAATATAAATTTATTAATTTTGTAAATTAACAATTTCATAATTTAAGGATAACAAGTATAATAATCTTATTGTTATGTGAAAAAAAAATGAGAATGAATATGATATTGTTTTTGGAATAATATCATTTTTTCTCACAAAATAATAATTATTTTAGAAATAATCGGTATTTAGAATGTCAGCTTCACTAATGTTCGATTAAGTTCATGAATAATTTAAAATATTCGATAAAGAATTTTAAAGCACATGACTCGAAATAAATAACTCAAATTTGAGTAAAGATATTATTTTGCTGAACTCAGTTTGTTTATCATCCGAGGGGAAAATGGAATGGTAGTTTCTTCATTTATTTAAATTTCAATTATGGATGTAATTTTGAATCGAGAATGGAGAAAATCCCTGTTTAAGTTAAAATAATACTGATAATTGTGATTCACGATTGCTTTTTAGTTGGCATTTCGAAGTCTTTTTTAAAAAAAAAAAAAAAACAAAACACAATTGAATTTTAGCCGCGAGAGTCAAAATTCGGCTGACTAAGAATTTGAAGAATGATACATAAATTATGCACACATGATAGAGTTCTATTAGGAGTAGTTAAATTATTTGTTTTATTATTATGATTAGTATCGTAATCATGATTAATATCCTAATTATAATGGGACTAGTTTAATATATAGTCTATTTAAGATTTAGATATTGATCAGTCTTTCTATTTAGGATTTCAGAAAAAATCATATACTATTAAAAAGTGAGATTGAATCACCTTGAAGCAAACAATTATAACCTTTTGCAGGGATTGAGAGAGAGAGAGAGAGATGATATTTGCAAAGATTCTTGAATTAATGAGCATTAATTCTCTATCCTAATTAGAATATTTTCCCATGCCTTGGAGTGAGGTATGTTGTAGGCTCGTATCAGAAGTTAGGGGGTTGTTAGAGCTTTGTAGCCTGAACTTATATGGTGCAGATCAACAGCCTTTCGGATATTTGCTTGACTTTGTACCTTTAAATCTCGAACCTATGCGTGTCTATTTTATTTTGTCTCCTAACAATAGCTCCTTCAGCTTCATTGAATTCGATAAAACCAAACTGCAATTATGTTGTTAGTAAAATAATTCGGGCATTATTTAATAAAAACTCGTATTACCGACTATTTTGAAATCATTTACAAATAGAAGACAATAAAATTTTGCGATGACAGATACATGTGAAGGTATTATTGGTTTTGATACCAAAAAACTTTCTAGCATTAAAACTAATACCTTCCATTACTAAAAATATTAGGAGGTATAAATGAATTAAACTGATTGTAAGTTACATGGACTTCGACCTGATAAAAGTTCGTTCAAGCTTATTTAGAAAAGTTCATTTAATTAATGAATCAAACTTGAGTATTATAGTATTTGACTCGTGAGCAAGTTCGTTAGCTAAGTTAGTAAGAAATATAAATTAATTAATTTTATAAAAATAATATTTTCATGATCTAAGAGTAACAATAATGATAAATCTTTATAGTTTTGAGAAAATTCTGAATTTGAGCATCCATATGATACTAACTTAGAAATAAACAACTTTTTATTTCTAAATAATAATGAGTATTTTATATATTCCAAATTTAGAAAGTTCGTATAGACTCGATAAAGACTAATTTGCGAATTTTAAAATACTTGATAAAAAAGTTCGAAGCTCAACTCAATATTAAATGAGTCAAAATTAAACTCAACACCACTCAATTCAATTGTACCCCTAAAAATGATCTTTAGGTTGAGATCCGTGGATGGAGGCAGAAAACCCATACTCATTATATTCAATTGATTAATTACAACATAAACATATAGTTAAACTACTAAAGCGTCGCTTCCGATTTGGGTACAAGTGATTTAAACGTCTTATACATATCCAATAAATTATAGGTTTAAATTTCAATTTGGAAATCCGTGTAGGATGAAATTTAAGTTTATGTATTTTATAGGCTTAAATTCAATTCTTGATGATGTAATGGAAAAACTTTAAAAAAAAAAAACATCGACATTGACCGATGACATAATTTTACGAGACTCCCTCGATTTATTACATGATCAGTACGTCGCATCTAATGAAAATCCAATCCAAGAAGCAGCAAGAAAACAACAAAAACATAATTGGGTTGAGGAAATCAGCTCATGAATCCTCTCACTCATTCTTACAATATCCACTCAAACCCTGGAGATTTTAACCTGCATAAGATGAAGAAACGTTAGGAAGAGTGGAAATTGGAGAGAGAGTGACAGAGTAGAGGCGGCAAGGGTTGGTTAGGATAAAGCTTCCATGGTTGAAGAAGAAACGTTAAAGAAAAAGTTGTGGAGGAAAGAGAGACATGGGGTGAAATAGGGATTAGGGAAGGGGGCCGGGGCACGTGGGGAAAAAGTGGGGGCTAGTGGCGAAAAGAGATTGAAAAGTAAAGAAATAAATAAAGATTAAAAAATGTGAAATTGTATTAAAAAGGTCTTACTCCCTTTTCCATCCAGTTTAAGTAGTTCAATTTTTCTTTTTCTTTTTTTTTCTATTCAATCTAATTGTCTCATTTCTTAAAATAATAATTTTTTTTAAATTTATCAATAAAATATTAATTATACTACACTTTCAAATATTGATAATTGTGCCAAAAACAAATGAGACTACTTAGTCGGGACAAAGGGAATACAAAATATGAATTTTAGATTTTCTGGTGACCGATTACGTATCGATTAGCTGCTGATTTGACCGATTAGGTGCTAGACGGTTCTCCGGCACCTGACTAGGACCTAGCAATTTTTACAACCACAGTACAATATAATAATGAAAGAAAGTTCTTTTCTCCATTCTCTGACTTCAACTGATTAAGTGTTTTACCTATGATGGATCGATAATGGATTGAGTTGAAAAGATAAAACAAACATATAAGGCAAAAACTTGCGTTAGACACGCCTAAACAATTTAGGCGGGTTTTATTCATACTCAAATGGGTTCATCCATCCCAAATAGGATTTATTAATCCCCAATTAGGGTATATTAGATGAATTTGGCTTGGGTTAATGGATAAAACCTACCTAAACCGTTTAGGTGTGCCTAACCTGAGACCTGCCCAACATATAATTTGCCATTTAGAATTTGTAAATCAACAGTTGAAATCGGTTCGTATCGAATAACTTGGTTAGAGCGATGACCTGAGCATGGATGGAGTGGAAAACCCTGCCATCAATGGTGGAAATGCAGACGGTGAGCACCTCAGCTGCTTCTTGTTCAACTATGGTAATCACATGATGAAACCTGAACTTTCTTTGTATCCCACTGATTAAAACCACCTCCACATTGGAACCCAATTCTTTGACTGTTAGAATTGTTTGCTGCTTCGATTCAACCATTTTGTTTGTACCAGCATTATTCATCAATAGTGCCTTCCTTCGCTTCAACTCTTCCACCCTCTCTCTCAAAAACTCGATGTATGCAATTGAATGACCTATCTGATCTTGCTGAGACAAGAGCTCCTGCACAATTACATACGCAAATCTTATCATCGAGACGACGAATGGCACTAGTTATGACCATTGATCTCAAATTTGTATGGATGAAAAACACGTTGTTGCCAAGAACGTAGAAATTATTAAATATTGAGGTTTTTTATATTTAGTTAACTTCTTTAAGATGCTTCTTGTCAGTTAAGTAGATTTTGAAATGAACTTATCCCATGCGTGATTTTCTTTCTTACAAGGCTTGCAGCCTCATTATGGGAAAGAAAACCGTATCTTACTGTGATCATTGCACCTGCAAAATGCATGTTTATCCATGAAAGAACAAACATATATATAAATACCTTAGGCTGCGTGAAGTAGTGGTCAGGGATGATGGAAACAAGCCTGAAGCAAAGAGATTTCATCACAGTCCTTCGGTTTTTTTCAACGATCTTCCTCGCTAATCTCTTCTTACAACTCGTTTCTCCCGAATTCATTGCAAACCCTAGATACAGAAAAAGATAAAATTAAGAAAAGTAGTAAGTTATTACGGAGTTTTTTACCAACTTATACAAAACCCTAGGGATGTAGACGCTAAAAAACAAAATAACTTGGATGTGGACACTTATAGTCCATTCGGGAACGGAAAACACGAAATTAAATTTTGTTTTGGCCAAGTTCGTGTTCAACAAAAACGAAGTTGAATAATTTAATATTAAAGATATTTAATTAATATTAAATTATTAACTTATTTTTCATATATAAAAAACATTCAACATTCGTGTTTATTAAAACCGAAGCTTAATAATTTAAATTTAAAAAATAAAAAATAACTCCTTTTTAAAAAGGACATAAGTTAGTGGGAAAAATTATCAAAATGTCCGTAACCCTAACCATGTGGACAAACCCTAAAAAAAACTCTAATATGTGGACAAAACTAGACATTTCGAATGTGTCAGATTCGAACCCAGGAGGAATTTTAAATATTTATTGGGTTCGAATTCGACACATTCGAACCACGTTCTTTTATATTATTATATTGTTATTATTTATGTTGAAATATTAATTTTTTTTTACCTTTTTACTTTTTTTTTGTTCTTCATTTGCGAACCCAATGTTTCATAATAATAATAATTGTTCTACTTTAATCAAATTAAAATACATGAAATTGAATTAAAGATAATAAAATAAAAATACATAGACAATGTTCTACTCGTCACCACCATAGTCTTCGTCAGCATCACCACCAAAGTGTTCATCAGCATTGTATTCTTCATCGCGCGTACCATCGGCATTGTAAATACGATGAATTGGCAGCCTATCTGATGGAGGATGAGAATAAGGACATTTTCTTGCAATATGACCAGGATTTCCGCATCTAGTGCATTTTCTTCCACCCCCACTCGTCTGACTTTGATAATCCATGTTCATTCGGTAGCGCTGCGTTTTACGTCGGCCCTTTGCATGTGCAAGACGGATTGGATTCGGCTTGAGACGCCATCAAAGATTCATTTGCATGACCATTTAGGATTTTCAAAATAATACCCTTAGGCATAATTTTGCATAAAATGAACATGCATGCAATGACGTGGATCAAATCGAAGTATCGAGTTTGATTTAATTGCACAATAAAATTAGGGATATTACACACCAAACATGCAATACCTCTCTAAACTGACTCATACAAAGAAAACAACTAAAATAAACTAAAACATAGGGAAAACAACTAATAAATCAAATAAGAAATGAGTGAAAATTTGAACTCATCAAGCATCTTGCTATAGCTATTGCCAGAGTTCTTACTGTCTAAATAAGAATCCAAGAAGAGGTACTCACTCCTTGAGAAATTCAGACAATATTCATCAAACCAACCAATCTTTAACGTTCTCGAAACAATTCACAATCGTGCAACTCTTTCAGTTGGTGACTGCACGACATGTTCCCACATCAAGCTGAATATAGCAAGTACCTGGTGGACTAGACGAGACCGCATACAGCCGGTGGAAAGAAGACCTGCCCGCAACTGCGACAAATTGTGCTAAAACTACAAGAAAAAAGCTCTTTGACAACACTAAAAAGACAACGGTTTAGGCTTAAAACCATTGTCGTAGAGTGATATTAGCCTAAACTGTTGTCTATTAGAATCTTAAAACGCAAAAAGACAATGGTTTGTCTTTACCGTTGTTGTTTAAGTGTTGTTAATAACATAAAAGACAACAATTTTTTTTAAATTTTGTGTATTTTATTTACAATTAAAATTAATTAAAATCTAATATCCATTACACAAGAAAACCTATGTAATTTCCCCAAATTACACAAACCTAAATCCCCAAATTAATTTTATAATTTCCTACCCCTTTCCACATTTGGCTCCGAGTCACCATTAATTTTATAACAATAAAATAAATTCAAATAATTACCTTTTATCTGTAATGATAAATCTACAACAGTTGAGGCAATTGATGAGCATTCAGACGAAAGTTCTCACTAGCTAGTTTATTGGTTGATATAATTTCATTGAGAATTTTGTTGGAGTAGTCTCAATATAACTCGAGGATGTAGTTCGAGTGGGTCGAGGAGACTAGTCCGGTAAAGTGGGTCGAGCTGTGTAGGTCGAGGAACTCGAGGAGCAGTTCGAGTTAGATAGATATGGAAAATATATTGTGTATATCTTGTTTCCTTGTTGGACAAGATTTTATCCTTATTGGTATATTGTGTATATCTAGGTTTTATATTCCTTATGTGATTAGGAATATCTCCCTATATATACCCCTGCTCCCCACCAATTGTAATTGTCACATACTTTATAATTTCTTCACCATAATAAAATCATCACCGAGGAGGCTTGAAGAGTGGACGTAGAGCTTACGCTCGAATCACTATAATTTTTTGTGTTCTTATATTTTCTGTTAGTTATTTGTGTCGCAATCGCTTCAATTCACAACAAATTTAAAGTTGAGAACAAAGATAAAAAAAAAATTTATTAAATTGTGTTAATATAAAGAAATAAATATTAAGAAATTTAATAAAAAGATAAATAAATAAATAAATACCTATTTGGTAGCGCATGAAAAAGAAGAAAACGATAAAGAACAAGATATTTGAATTTTTGAAAGGAATCCTAAACCTAAACTAATATATTAAAATTAATTTATTAAATAAATTAATAAAAACAAAATATTTTTTTATTAATGGATATCCGTATTTGATCCAAATTCGATCTGTTTAACGGATTATTTGATCCTATCCGTATTCTTTCCCGATCCGATCCAAAGTTTTTGTATCCTTATTATTTCGACCTTATAAATCTCAATTCATATCCATCATTTAATTTTAATTGTTTTAAAATTATCTCATTATTTATTTAATATTATAAATATATATTATTATTATATTCATGTGTGAATATTAATATTTTCAAAATGAAATTTTACTTCGTGTTCAATGAACACGAATTGTTTTCTCGAATATTTTAGTCAACTTCGTATTTTGTGAAATGTTTATTTTAATTTATGAATTAAGATGAATGAATAATTTATTTTATTTTTCTTTAAACACAAAGTGTCCATTTGTGTCCACCGGCACAGTTTTTGGTTGTTTGGTTTCCACATGTTTAAATATTTGGATATAAATGTAAATCACGTGTCTCTTGTATAGCAATAGCATAGCAGGATCTGGTATTCCTAGCTAGGGCAAACGCAAACTCCATTTAATATGCACATGTATACTTGGTTAAGTTAAAGAGTGGGCCACCAATGAAATCGACGTGACAGACACAAGCATGAAACATGTTTCAATACTTGACTAATATACAATGAAGTTTTTGTTAGCAAGCGTATATTCATGTAAGAGAATGATCGCTTTGATTATCGTTAGAATATATTTATATACATTAATTCCCTGGAAATAAAGTCTTCGAAACGTGGTCGTTTTGCCAATTGACTAATTCGCATGGAGCTGGAAGTTTCCTAATTAATTAATTAGTCTCATGTTGTAATAGTGGACTCCGTTGCATAATTCTACAAATCAAAGCGAGGATTTACTCATGCAGTTTTGTGTTTCAAAACCCTAAATTGATATTGAAAAAATTCACTTATATAATTTAAAAAGAATAAATTTAAGTTGATCATCGACTATTCAAAACTCGTATATATATACTGATGGTCAACACAGCAAGAATAAAGGAGGAGTCTGGGTATGAAAATGAAGATATCGGCGTGACTGGGAAGAGGCAGTGTGAACGACGGGGTTTCATAATGGAATCCAATCTATCTGTATCTATATATACTAAAGGAGAATAATTTATTCTTATTACAATTTTGTCATTTTCCGCCAAAACTATCACATCAACATAAATTTTATTATTTTATTTTATTCTATTTTATATTTCCTCTATTATAATCGATATGTAAT
Organism: Plectranthus barbatus; assembly: GCA_026898455.1. NCBI lineage: Eukaryota > Viridiplantae > Streptophyta > Magnoliopsida > Lamiales > Lamiaceae > Plectranthus > Plectranthus barbatus. Next base: position 51,458 of record JAPKLW010001659.1, on the reverse strand, counting down.
TAAAGTAGCAAAAAAATTGTTCCCATCAAGACTTTTTCATATTTTAATTTTTATTACATTTATTCTATTATACTGTAGATACAATAAATAATAATTAAAATATAATAAAATTATATTTGTCACTATTTCTTTAAAATATTATCTCACTAATTTATTATATTTACTATTTTTTTTCAAAAAATAATACAAGTATAATATTTTTTATGGAATAATATTTAATTAAATTCTCATAAACCATGTATGATGTAATTTTTATTTTTTTTATTATGTTTCTATGTTTAGTTTGACGTGTAATATAAAAATTAATTTATATTATAATATATTAAACGTACTATTGATGAATAAAAATTAAATCAATATAATATACTAAAAGAGTTTCAGGATTTTCCCTCCAAATTTTTTGAGAAGCGTGTCTATATAAAAATATTAAATAAATTCATTATTTTGTAATTATTAATTTATTTATTATAAAACATCACATTTCCAATAACCAAATTTTTTATTTATTGTGTTCATCCACCTATATTCTAGATTTTAAAAAAAAAACTATAATTTCTTTTTTACACGCAAATTCAAATTTTAAATATTATAAAGTTTTGAGTTTATAAACTTTCATTAAAAGTGTGCATTTTGGACAATATAGAATATATCGAAGCTAACAATATTCTAAAATTACATTAATTAATATGTGCAAAAAAATATCAAATCAGCAATTAACATATAATGAATTTAATATATTAATATATGTTATTAATGCACTCTAGAATATATTATCTTTTGCTTGATGTTTTTAGATGAATGCAATCTAAATTTAAGTATATCTTTATTGAGTATTATTTATGTATTTTTTAAAAATATTAAAATACTTTCTTAATATATGTAAAATAGATATAATACTAAGTGTATTTGAATAAAATACAAATTCAAAAATAATTATATTATATTATATTAAAATTTAAATATGAATATAAAATATTGTTTCTGTGCAACGCACGGGTGTAATTCTAGTAAATACATATATCAACCAAGAGATTGAAGCAAAGAAATCATGAATTCAAGTTATGAATCATGGGTCATTTATTTTTGTGGGTGCAAACCCTAGAAGGTGGAAATTATAAACCCTAACACTAATTTGGTGGAAAAAAGTAACGTAACCGTAAATAGTGTTCACGGTTTTAATAAAACCGTGAACACTATTTACGGTTTTAAGCTGGCCTAATTAACTAAGAATTATATAATTAATAAAGCTGATAAAAAAATTGTCAAAACCGTAAATACTATTTACGGTTTTAAAATAAAAAAAAATCGAAAAAAAATCAAAAAATACCAAACCGTAAATAATGTTTACGGTTTAAATAAAAATTGAATTATTAAAATTAAAAAAAATCAAAAACCGTGAATAACATTCACGGTTACATTATTTTTATAAAACAAATTATACATACTATAAACTTTACGGTTTATCCGAAAAAAATTAAATATAACAAAAAATTCAAATCCGTTAATAATATTTACGGTTTCATTTTGCCCATTCTTCCCACGTTTTCTGGCAGCTTTTACTGCCATGCAAGTACAATAATTATCGACAATAATTTTACAGCTTTTTTCACTCAATTTAAGCTCACCATATTCCTATTTTGAAGCTCACAACTCTTTATTCTTCAAAATCCTTTGAGCTTCTTCATTTTATTCTAACTTCCGACAAATCTGCATCATATTTCAGCCTTCAATCCTCACCCAAAATGAACCCTTTTGATGTATATTTTTTCTGGCAGAGCACTATCGTTGAAGAACCCGATTTTGTTTTAGAGATAACAGAAGAATCGTTGGATCTATCGCAGTTGAAAGAAAAAATATTTGAAGCAACTGGTTGGAACAATTCAAGGTGGGAGCTCCAACTAATGTTACATTTTATCTCTAAGCCGCAGTGGGGTGTTCTTGATCTTTATGACGAGAGAGGCATGGCAGCATTATACAATTATAGTCATTTTCATCCGGCTATAAATATTACGCTCCATGATGTGGATTATGGAAATTATATGCTCCATGCTGAGGACGACGGTGAAAATGAAACGCTCCATTGTGGGGACGATGGAAATGATGCGCTCGATGCTGCGGAGATCGGAAGTGATCCCAGTGGTGATGAAAGCTTCTCTACCGACGAGGAGGACGAAATGGAATCAATTCCTGACCCAGACTCTGAAATTGAAGAGCGTGATGCATTCGTGGCTGAGGGGTCGAGAGGGAGGTATGTCTACACAGACATCGGTAATTATGCTGATCCTAATGATAATGATATTTTTTTTGGTATGCCGAAAATGTGGAGTGGCGATCCGAACGAGATTGCAGTCGGCTTATGTTTTACCTCGAAGGATGACGTGAAGCAGGCTGTCACTCTTTGGTCTGCTAGTAGGGGCGTCGCATACCGGCTGAAAAAGTCGAATAAAAAATTTTGGGATTTTACTGTGACACCATTCACAGTTCGAATTCGGCAAGTTCATCTCAACAAAGTCTTTCGTGCCAATGGAGAGCTCGGGCCATCCCTTCAGTTGCTGCTAGTGGTTGGATACTTACTCACTGGGTGGATAGACACAATTGCTTTGGAAGTAGCTCGAGGCAGTAAGGGCGGAATATCACGTCTGAAATGATATCCCACTTGATCCGGGGCCACATTACATTGATGTTATGTGGCCACGTTACATTGATGATCAGGTTTTGTCAAACATTTCTCAATTTAAAATAGAGCGGAAGACTGAATTAAATGGAAATATAGTTAAATAATATAAAAGTAACAATTCAAGTCAGTTTTAGGAAACAGTATGCAAACACTAAAATATTCAAAAGGGAAGGAAAAGACAGAGCGTGTTGCAGCGTGTGTGAACCGTGATGGAGATGTGCATATGAAGATGCATATCTCAGGATCTACGAGTTTTCAAGATTCTTAATTTGCTCTGTTTACACCCCTGCTCGCCCATCCTTGCCGCTCAACCTGCATATTTTAAAAGTAATATAAGGGGCTGAGTACTAATATACCCAATGTGAAACATGCCCGAAAACATACATTATATATGAGATTATGCTATGCAACTCACACAGATAGGCACGGGGTTTTGTTGAAAAGAACCGTGCTATCTAAAACATTTTATTTTGCACACGTGCTATTTACATGTTAATCTCTAATCACACATTCTCAAATTATTGCAGTTTTTGCATAAGCACACAACATAATCTCTAATTTCATTATCAAAATAAAATCTAATTAACAAGATTGTGAGAACTGCAGAAAACTTACACGAGTTGGTGGGGAAGGTGGAGAATTGCCGAGGGAAGGGCCGGGCAGGGGCGGCGCTGGGCAATCGACGGGTAGGGGTGGTGGTCGACGGCAGGGAGCAGTGGGTGGTTGACGGGGAGACCGGCGGCGGTGGAGAGGAAGGGGATCGAGCAGCAGACGACGGTGGGTTGTGCGACAGGGGCGGCTGGGACGGGTGCGTGCGTGTGGGTGTAGGTTTTCGATCGATTCAATAATTGTATTTTTTTTTTTTCTGTAAATTGAATAACCATAAACAGTTTTTTTTAATTAAATAAAGGGTTTCGAATTTTTATTAAAAGTAAGAAAACCGTGAACATTTGTTTTGTATTTTTTTTTAATTTTTGAATAATTTTTAAACTGTAAATGTTGTTTACAGTTTTATTAATTTTTTTATTTTTTTTGAAAATTCATTTAATAAACCATAATTAGTATTTACGGTTTCAACAAATTTTTTTTTTAATATCAACTTATTAATTATTCAATAATTATTTAATAAATCTAAATATTAAATTTTCTTGAAACCGTGAATGGTGTTTATGGTTTTATTGAAACCGTAAACACCATTCACGGTTATGCCAATATTTTCCACAAAATTAGGTTTAGGGTTAATAGTTTCCACCTATTAGGGTTTGGATCCAAAAAAATAAATACCCCTTTGAATCATTCAACTTTAATAATTAAATAATTAATTAATTACTAAAAAAAATAATTTAAATGCTAAGAAATAATTGTAGACTCTTGTCGGGGAATAATTGATCTTAACTAATAATATATTCTAAAATTAAAGTTAACCAAAGTTTATTTACATGATGAATAAAGAAATTGCAAATTTAAAGTAATAATATTATATTATGAATCCGCCTTATGTTGTCAATTTCCAGTAACGAACTCTATAACACAGCAAACTTTACTTTATTTTATAGTCAAATTTAAAATTTTCTCTTCTATCTTAAATAGTTGGTGCAGCACGGGGGGCGCGCAGGGTGGCTGGGCTGGTGCAGCGCGCGCAGGCTGAGGGAAGGAAGAGGGAAAATTTGGAGAGAGAGAGAGAAAGACGTCGCTGTAGGGAAGAGAGAGGAGGGAGGAAAAAAATTTCCGGATCGATTAGGCTGATACCATGATAGGGTTTTGAATATTTGCCACGAAAATATTATTCATTGATCAAACGTATAAATAGAGTACAGAAAAGATACGAAAAATCTAAAAAGATACAAAAGATAAATATCTAACTCTAATATAAGATAAATCTTAAACCCTAATATTATGCATGCAGTTCATGCATATATATTCCAATAAACTCTATGTTTTCCTCTTTAATAGAATATTTAATTTTGATTTTTCTACTACTTGTTTTATTTATTAAATTATTGTGTTAAATTTATGTTTATGTATATCAATATTCATTTTAATAATTTATATTATTTAATTAGAAATAAATATAAATTGAATGAAACTTAAATAAATTATTTCATAAAACTATAAATGATTTTTTTATTAAAAAAACATTAAAATTAAAATTTTATTCATTTGACGATAGATTGAATCGTAATGTTCGACTTCAGTCATCGACAATATTTACCTTATCTAAAAATCTAAAGACTCAATCACAACTATTCATTATGATTTCCTTAGATATGTTCATTATTTATCTATCCATAAATGTAAATATTCAATTGATAGTAATCTTTATTTCATCTAGATGAATATAATTTGTAACATTATTTATTATTGTATTTTATATTTTAAACTAGTTTAATATATTTACATAACTAGATTTGCACCCGCGCGTTGCTCGAATAAGAAAGAGTTATTGTAATATACAAATAATTTTATTCAAAAATGTCATGATAAATAATATTATTTACTTTATTGAATGATAACTTATGTTTCCATTGTATATAAATAACAACGTAGAAAATTTTCATGTTTGAGTAAATATAGTTTGCTTAAAATAATATTAATTACACGTCATATGAAAATATATGACAAACAATAACTTTTCAACATGTATAATATTAATTCAAATTTGTACCCAAAATAAAAGTATTTGCACACTCCTAACATTTGCCAACTTTACAAAAATAACATAGTGCTCACAAAAATATAATTTAACTCACAATATTTGTCGATATTTGTAATTTAATACCTTACACCAAAAATTATTATTTAATTTCTAAGTTTCTTCATTTTACGAACTTCATGTCTAACATTTATAAAATTAAAAATATTAGGTTATTTTTGTAAAAATAAATAGATATTATGAATTAAAATGCACTAATTCCTCAAAATAATATGAATCTAAAATTAAAATAATAAAATGAGAATCATGATATTCAAATTGCATTGCAAACATGTTGTTTTTTTCATTTCAAATGACTTTGTAATTTAGAAACTCTAAAATTGATTTGCTAAATAATTCAATTTATGTAAAGTTTAAAAATTTTAAAATTAAATTTAGAATATAGTTATATTAAAATTAATAAAATTAATATTATTATTTTCAAAAAATCATTTTACTTCAACATGCACATATTTTTCAATATATTATATAGATTGTTATGTTCAAACCATCAAGTAATAATTGTAAAAATATCATTAATTTATTTAATATAAATTACTGTATATATTATGATATTGATGAATTAGTAAAGAAATAAAATAAAATAATAAGATTATTGTAAATGTGATGTGATATTTTTGGAGGAAAAGTGACAAAATTGAAAATATATGGAACTTCTTTGCTTTAGTTTATATATAGATTTTAAAATAATGAGAAATTAAAATAGATAAGAAAAGATAATAAAACAAATGAAAAAAAAAAAAATTGAAGGGGTCGGAACAGTCCAGCACCGCAATGCTATTAGCCTATTACACCGGATCGAGCTGCTGAAGATGCACTAACTCGTGTCCCCATTTTCGTATTAAATGCCTCATATTAATTGGAGAAAATAGTCCACATTAGCATATAATGATCAATCAGCCTTCTCATCGTAAGTCAATTTTATAAAAAGATGAGTAATTAAAGGTGTAATCGAATTGAGTTGAGTCGAATAGTGACTCGTTTAATTTTGAATCGAGCTTCGAGCTTTTTTATCAAATACTTTGATGTTAACGAACATTATTAAGTTTTAATCGAACCTAAACGAACTTTCTAAATTTAGAATATATTTTAAATTTTGATTATTATTTTGAAGAAAAAAGTTATTTATTCCAAAATTAATATCATATTGATGCTCAATTTCTTAAATTTTTTATTATTAGAAAGATTTAACATTATTGTTACTCTTAAATCATGAAAATATTATTTTTATAATAGTAGTTATTTTATATTTCTTACTAATTTTAATTAACGAACCTGCTCACGAGTTCACGAGTCAAATACTATGATGCTCGAGTTTGATTCGTTTAATAAACAAGCTTTACTAAATGAACTCGAACGAGTTTTAATCGAGTCGAGATCCAAGTAGCTCACGAATAATTTGATTCATTTACACCCCTATGAATAATGCCAAGGGTACCGCAATTGGAACGCTTGTCACTGTTGTCACTTACAAAGCAACTAGAGAACGGAAACGTCCAACCTAGTGGGAAATTAATTCTTCTGTGAGAGTGATGATTAATTCTTTTAATTTGGACAGAAATTCGTGTGATATTAATTTTAAGCAAACATGAAAAAATATCTAAGCATCACGACAAATATATTCAGTACTGGTCGACACGCATGAAGCAATTAATTGTTCGATATTTATGAGTATCGCCCACAAATTTAAAGTGGATGCAGTCAGTGTCGATCACAGAGGTTGATTTCTTTTTCGCTTCTATGAAGTTTTTTTATCAATCATAAAAAATTTAGAGGTAGAAATTCAAAATACCCATTTACACTAATACACATATTAAAAATACCCACTTCTTATAACACATATCAAAAATACCCAAAAGTACAACTTCCTGCCAAAATCAGACATTCAGGTATCCTTTTTTAAAATAAAAATGAATTTTGAATATAAATCTAATTATTA
>JAPKLW010001659.1:0-43729 GCA_026898455.1 Plectranthus barbatus | reverse complement strand
TAATAATTAGATTTATATTCAAAATTCATTTTTATTTTAAAAAAGGACACCTGAATGTCTGATTTTGGCAGGAAGTTGTACTTTTGGGTATTTTTGATATGTGTTATAAGAAGTGGGTATTTTTGATATGTGTTTTATAAAAATGGGTATTTAAAAATATTTCCACAAAAAATTAACTGATCATAAGATTATCGTTACAACTTTTGCACAAGACTTCTAATTAAATATCTTTACAATTTTACCACGAAAATCTTCGATCACTCAAAGTCGCAAGAATATTTGATAATTTTTTTAAATAATTACAAAGATGTGCATGCATGCATGCTTAACTGTTTTTCAAGATTTTTAGATAATGATTTTTTTTTATTTAATATTAGAAGATTCTTTGCTTTACGACATAAATATGCAACATTTTTACTGTCAAATATAAATAGGGTCGGCCCAGTATATTTTGAGGCCCAGTGAAAAAAAATATTTGGTGCCTTTATTTAATTAATTATGAAATTATTAATAAAATATAATATAAAATAAAATTTAAAATTATTTATCCATTTAAAATTAAAAAATTTATTCAAAAAATTCGAGTCTTTGACAACCATTTATCACTTCATTTTTTAATAAACATCAAACAAAATAAAAAAAAATTAAATAACATCATATAAACTAAAGGCATAATCATCATTTAAAAATAATTCTCCTCGCATTTTTTAAGAAAACATTTTGAGATGTTTCATCATCTATTTTATTTGTTTCAGAACAAATAAATATTTACTAGCTCAAAAAATGATTAACATAATATTAATATGATTAATACAAAATAATAAAATCATACAAATTTAAATCTAAAATCACTCTCTAAATATTAAAAAATTAAACAAATAAATTTAAAGCAAAAGCTTAGAAAATAACATCAATGCAGCTAGAAAATCTTATAGGATTAAAAAAAAATTGCACAACATTATGATCACAAAATAATTCACATCAAATAAAATATATGTTTAAGGAAAATGAAGGACTAACTAATTATCAACTTGCTTTGCTAAAACTTATTTGTATGATACTGAAAAATCAAAAAATAAAAAAAAGAAAAAAGAAAAATAGAACTAGAGAAGCAATGAAAAAATGAAGAGAAAGCATTCGCTTCCTCTCTCTTATTTTTTGTTCGAACCTGTGACCTCTTGGTCCAGACAAGGCGCTTTAATCACTACACTCCAAACGAGGGGATATGCCTGTCTCTTAATTCTCTTAATAATTTATTAAATGAGCATAATTAAAGAAATATTTAAGAATTCTTAGTAAATGCCTTTAGGGCTGACGTTGATGCCAGCTAAGTTTTTATTGCTCGATCACACAAACTTCAAGAAAAGATACTAGAGTGAATATCATAAATGCTCAAATACCGATTATGGAAAGTGTTAATGTGTGAACAATCTTTCTAAAAAAATATTAGTGTTGGTGGTCGGTTTTAATTATTTTTAAAATCTCTAATTTATAATTATATCAACCGCGAACACATGTTGATGTGTTCACAATAAGTATGTGAGTGTTTCTGATTAGAGTATACTTAATTGATATGATATATGTGTTTGCGATAAGTATGTGAGTGTTTTTTATTAGAGTATACTTAATTGATATGATATTTTTTTATGTATGATTGCAATACTCAGTTTAATGCTAGTCTAATATTTAGGTAGAGGCGAACACTTAGGCAATTCAAACTGATTCTAAGCGCTCATTAATTTTTGAATTAGTTTCTTATTTTTAACTTTCTAAAATTATGAATATCAACACATAAAAATAAATTTATATAAATTTTAATTATTTTTCAAATATAAATAAGAAACGAGTTGAATCAATATATTCCAATGTTCTGCCTTTGACCAACCAACCAATGGACCTCAGTGTCTTGAAGCCATCTATGAAGGCGCTAATCATATCAATCGAGAATCTACCTAAAATGGTTGAACTCGTAGTGTTCATCTCGGCTAGCTGTATGTTGACCAACTAAGCCGAGTTTTACAATCATACTTGTACATAGGCATATATATAAGAGTTTGAAATTCCACCACTGTGGTTAATTGTCTGAAAATTAAATGTAATATTAGCTTAGTATGATTTATAAATAAGTTGGGATACAACTCGACATATATAAGAAATGAAATACTGGACATGCATGCACTTAATTACTTTCAAAAAAGGAGCAACCAAAATGCATATCAAACCCTAGATGCTAAACAATAGCCAGAAACGGTAAATGAAGATCAAATAATGACAGTATCAAGGAACATTGGAACAAACGAGGTTCTGATTTGTTACATGATTTTGCAGGAGACTCTCTAACATGCACCAATAAAATCATGGTGTGAGAGACTCACAGAAAATAACATATAGATGTTGTATTGTATTATAGGGTTGTGGAAATCAACTCATGTATTCTTGCAGCATCCACTCCAACCCTAGAGAATTTAGCCTGCCATACAAACAACAATAGTAAGCAAATTCTCAAGACTACGGTGTATTCCAGACTTATTCTCAAACTTAAAATACATTAACTATTACTTCAAATAATAAATTGACTTCGACTCTCACTCATTATCAAACTTAAAATTAGGGTTTATGTTTAGGTTTATTGGTATGTTATCCTAATATGTTATATGACTGAATAAAAAATATATACAATATTGATCTAATTAGTAAATTAATAAGGTAATTAACCCTTAAAAGATAACTGAAATTTTGATGTAGAACAATTATTGAGTATAGATGAAGAGGGTAGATCGATTCCTATAAAAAGATGAGCATCGATCGGATAGCTTGGTTATAAGACCTGAGCATGGATGGAGTGGATAATGTTGGCATCGACGGTGGAAATGCTAACAGCGAGCACTTCAGCTGCCTCTTGTTCTATAATTTTTATCACATCACCCAGCCTCAACTTTTTGTTGATTAAAACCACCTCCACATTGGAACCCAATTCTGTGACTGTTAGAATTGGCTGCTGCTTCGATTCAACCATGATGCTAGTATTCATCAGTTGGGCCTTCCTTCTCTTCAACTCTTCCACTCTCTCTCTCAAAAACTGGATGTACGCAATGGAATGATCAACCTGATCTAGCTGCGGTAGGATTACCTGCACAAGTTCAAAAATCTTATGGTCTTCCCCCTTGACACATTTAACATCATAAATCTAGGTTTACTCACTTGCAGTTCCAAGAGAAAAATAAGGTATATTTTAAGGTTGACTTCGATTATCAAGATTCCGGTGATAAGAGTAAGACTAGAGAATTGTTCAATACCATTGTTGTACAAATAGGGGGAAACGATCTTTATTGGACATGAATTAGATCAGTGCTTGATTAGATTTTGTAAAGATCCCCGTTTCTCCCTACAAAACTGACTTGTAAGGAGGTGGGAGCTTATATTCTTAGGTTCATGATTAATGTGGAATAATTCAACAGATTTTTCAAAATATATTTTTAGCCTCTCAAAAATTAAGATGAACCTTTGTCTCTCTCTCTCTCACAAAAACTGTGTATATATATCCATGAGCAGATGGTATATATGCAGGAAGAGGAGAGAGATGTGATCAATAATACTCCCTCCGTCCCATGTAATTAGTCCCATTTGGTTTTGGCACGATAACCAATGTTAGTGAGTGTAGTGAAATTAATATTTTATTGATGAGTGTAAAAAAGTTTGCCATTTTAGGAAATGGGACAATTAGATGGTACGGACAAAAAAGACAAATGGGACTAATTTCGTGGGACGGAGGGAGTAGTTGATACATACCTTAGACTGCGTGAAATAGTAGTCAGGGATGAGGGAAACAAGCTTAAAGCAAAGCTCTTTCATTAGAATCCTTCGTTCTTTTTCAACCTTCTTCCTCGCTTCTTTCCTCCCACAACTCACCTCTCCCAGCTTCATTGAATCCAATGTAAACAAAATCCAAGAAAAAGATTGAATTATTTGGAGGTGGGATGATTATGCTGAGAACCAGAAGAGTACATATATAACGTAGTATTTTGTGGGCCACGGAAGGTTGGAACACGAGCTTGAATTCAGCCATACCAAATGTGCACGTACTGTTTTGTTTATGACCAAAAATTGTTCCTGTTGCCACGTGTTCCTGATGCAATAACCCTACAATTACAGAACAATAGACTTGGAATTAATTGATACCAAAAATAGGAATAGCAATAATAAGTTTTTACGCTAATGATTAAGATTAAAATGTATTCCTTAAATCTTATACTTCTTTTTTTTTGAGCTAGATTCCTTATACTTAATTGTTTTATACATAATATATTATATTAAAGGGTGTAATCGAATCGAATAGTATCGTGCTCAAGTTTGACTCGTTTAGTATTGGTCGCTGCTTTGAGTTTTTTATCGAATACTTTGAAGTTCATGAGTTTTATCGAATCTTAGTTGAATGTAAACAAACTTTCTAAATTTTAGAATATATTTAAAATATTCCTATATTTTGAAAAAAAAATTATTTATTCCAAATTAATATTATATTTATGCTAAAATTCAAAATTTTCACATTACTAGGAAACTTTATCATTACTTTTACACTTAAATTATGAAAATATCACGTTTATAAATTTAATTATATTATATTTCTTATTAATTTTAACTAACAAAATTGCTCATGAATTGAATACTACGATATTCAAGTTTAGCATGTAACAAAAAAAATCATTAAATAAATTTAAACAAACTTTTATTGAATCGAAATTCGAATAACTTACATATAATTTAATTCATTTACAGTCTTTATATGCGTAATTCATTTACGACGGTATTGATAGTTGACATTCACGTCGCTAGAGTGCTTTAATTCATTTGAAATTTGAATAATGGTTAATTATATGCATATGCGAGTCCTCCTAATAAAGAGGTTTTATCCCATAGGGTTTTCGGCGAGGTTTTTAATGAGGCATGATTATAAACGAAGTAATGTCCAAGGGGGAGTGTTATAAATATATTTATTTAGTGGACATTACTTTAGATATACTTTAGAGATATATACATATCTTTCTAGATTTCTATAGAAGATATGATTTCATCCTTATATATAGGACAACATATTGTAATTCTCTACACATCAATGAATAATAATATTCTCTATTTTCTCTTCATCATGTCCTCTCTATTGTTTTCTCTATATCGTTGCTTATCTGTGATACAAGAAGGATTCGATTTACAACAGTTTATACTTTATACAATAAATATCTTGTTCGAGATTCTTGCTGTCCATTTTCATTGGCCCGCCGCACCAAAAACAGTTACTATATTCTTATGGGTGAAGCAATTTGATAAAGAACTCATCAATCTTACATAACCACCCTATCTTCTTCTAGATAAAACAATTCAATAAAATATAGTAATTCTTAGTGGAAACGAATTAATATCTATCTCTACATCTTAATGTTAATTTTATTCCAAAAAAAAAATTTATTAATGACTTTCTTAAAATTAAAAATCTCAATTCTTTTAGGTATCTTTTTCCCAAGAAAATAAATTAATGGTAGTTATAAAATTAATCGTTTTTATTAATTCTTAATAATATATATATCTTCTTCCAAAAAAATATATTTATACTCCCTTCGTCCGCCATATTAGTCCATATTTCCATTTTCGTCTGTCCCACCAGATTAGTCCACTTTCCTAAAATAGAAAAAAAATCTTCTCACATCAATAAAATATTAATTCCACTACACTCACAAACATTAGTTTATGTGCCGAAACCAAAGTGGACTAATCTAATGGGACAGATGGAGTATTTGTTATTAATGTATTAAAACTTTTCAATGACTTAGGGCATAAGAAATATGATAAGAATTTTTTAAATGAATCAAATAAAATCTAATTTTCTTTCTTCTTTATCTTTATTTATTCGTACTTTTTTTCCTTACCAATTCTACTTAAAATTTAAGAATAGTGTAGACAACAAATTTGTCCTTTGCAGACTCAACTTAAAAATTTTAATTTTTATAGACATAAAATGAACTCTATGCATTAAAATAATTTTATCTTTTTTAGGCTCTTTTTAAGGTATATATATGTGCTAAAATAATAATATACTATCAAATTTATCAACTGAAATTAAAGTAAAATAGTAATATACAATTTACGTAATTGTTAGGAATTAATATTAGTTTGTTATTTGTTTTGGTGTATCGAACTAATTTTCAGAGTTAGTTAGATCATCCAGACCTGGATTATTTGGATTGTAATAACTTAGAAATTACTTCTTCCAAATGAAATCAATCTTAAACTGACTCAACCAGTTGTAGAATAAACTTCACAACTAATAAATGAAAAAACAAATCATTCCAAAAACTGATTGACAAAAAAGTCGTTCTTACAAAAAATACACTTCCCTAATAAATTTTGAACAAAGGCTAGAAGATGAGAAGCATCTACAAATACGAAGAAGGATATGAATTGGATGCTTGTTGAAGCTACCAATTTTCATGAAGCCCGTCACTAATCGTGATTAACAACCTCAATCTTCAATCAATTATTTCATGTATGTTGAATACTAGACTCTTAGATCCTTTGCTAAGAGTTAATCTTCTCGAGTTTACTCTATCTTTAGAGGAGAATCCGAGAATGATTTCTGAATTGCTTTCCGAAACTGACACTCACGACTACCAAAATCAACTATGTTATGTAAGAACTCCAACTCACAATATTTTCAGCGAGCAAGGCCTAGCGATCTGTTCATAGTAAAGCCAACCGAACTGAAGAGAACAGATATGATGTAGACTAGCTGGGTGTACATACAACCGGAGGACATAGGAGCTTTCCGTGATTGCTGTAGACCAGTTACATCACCTTGTAACAATGTTCTAGTTATTCCGATCATTTTAGCGATCGAAGAGTGGACGTAGGATCCATTGGCATCCTAACCACTATAAAATATCTTGTCTCATTTACTGCTTTCTTCTGCACTTAACTTTTTTACTCACATTTAACCAGTTCAGATTCCTCGGACTGGCAAAGTCGTTCTGACACAAAAGCAGAATGTCGACATCCTGTGTCAGCAAAGGATGAAGCAGTTGCAGAACTTCATGAAAAACACCTTGCTCCCTTCAGAAAAAGAGACGCCTCAAATTGGACAATGTGCAACTCGTCTCTAAACGGCTACAAATTTGAAACGCTCCTATCTCGTCTATAAATAGACGAAGTGCTCAGAGTGAAACATATAGAAAACTCGAAGAAAGCAAAGATACTTTGCAAGTGAAAACTCGAAGTATTTATATCATCAAGGCTAAGACTTAGCCAACTATGTGTCATCTTTTGAACACAAGACTCGTAGCTTTCTCAGTTAGAGTTATTTCTTGGTGTTCTTTATGTCCAAGAAAGAACACAGCAACCATTGCATATTGCCAACAGTGATTATCACGGGCGTCTAGCCAAGCAGTTCGATAGTTCGGGAGGAACTATAAAGCTCTCAACATCCAGAGGAGGAGGCTGCGTGGTGTGCCCACACTCCAAGTCTGCAAAACCGAATGAACCAGAGGTCTAGACGAGTGAGCTAGTGGGCTGGTAGAGATTGGCATCTACCAGCTAGCAATAGATCGCGGACCATCTTGTAACTGAAGCTTAGTGAATTTTCAGGCGTTGGTCTAAAGAGATAACATAAGACTTTTTGTCCGAACCTTTATAAATTATTTGCTCTCTACAGCTTTTTACTTTCTTGCAAAGATTTTGAAACTCAATACATTCTAGTGTTGTAATATATTCGAACTGAAACTAAAACTTAAACTCGCTAGCAAACGGTTTTACATAAACACAAACTGGTCAAGAATCACCAGTTTGTGTGTGCAACTTATTCTTAAGATTTCTGTTTTGCATCAAACTTACTCTGATCTCGAAATCAACACACTTTATATTAATTTAGACTGAAACTTCTTTTAGGACAAGAAGCCTCTTCTTTAACCTTTTGGAATTTGGATAAGTACATTGGGCTGATAAATATACTCCCTCCGTCCAACCAGATTAGTCACTTTTTTTATTTTCGTTTGACCCACCAGATTAGTCCTCTTTCCTAAAATGGAAAAAAAATCTCCTCACACCAATAAAATATTAATTTCAATACACTCATAAACATTGGTTTCTGTGCCGAAACCAAAAGGGACTAATCTAATGGGACGGAGGGAGTATGAATTATTTTTTATATTTAAGTTTTTGTAAGATTATTTATATCATTAAGATTTTCTTATCTCTTAGTCTTTTAAAATTAAGAAGATATATGGAATACTAGTTCTCTCTTATAAAAATGTTTAGAGCACATTACAATCTTTATGTAAAAAAATTTATGCGATCAATATTTTGAATTTGTTTCAGCTTCATGATAAAATAATGTTTCCGATTTAATTATCTATTAACAACTATATAAACTAAATACACTCGAATAATTTTAAACTTAATTACTAAAGATAATATTCGCTATTAGAAATGAAATTTGATAATAAACAGCGATATAAGATATTAATCGAATCAATCTAACAAACTTCGGGCTACTGGAATTATATTTTGTTTGGATCAAAACATTTCCCTACCTTTTTTTTGTATAGCAACGATATATCAAGGGGCACTTGGAAAATAAAATACCAATACCAAGGTGACTATGGATTTACAAAAATATGTGAAGTAGTAAATATGGGCTAACAAGACAAAGCCCATCTTGGCCTTTCAACCCAACCAACCTTGGTTTGGGCCATTCCTTCTGAAAATATTAATTAATATACCTAAGATCGCCTTTTTTTTCTTCCTAATAAGATATGAATTTTATTGACTCATTGAGTTCCCGATAAGATATGAATTTTATTGAGATTGAGATTTATACATTTACATAATTTATTATTTAATTGTATATTGGATCATTAAATATAAATTGGAAAATAATTCAAAAAAATCTTATTTCACGGGATTTTAGACCAGTTTTTTCAATTAGAGTTTTTTTTATCCCATAACTTTATGGAATAATTTTTTTTGACAAAATCAAAATATGGGATTAAAAACCCCAAAAGAAAATACTTTGGATAAAATCCCTTAAATAAAAACTTTTGAAATAAAATTATTAATTCTCTCTATATAAATAATTTAATTTTTTTTATCAAAATTAAAAAATAATAAAAATTTAAGTTCGATTGAATTGAACGACAAGCTTAACATTGAATTGAATTTTGTTGTGAATTGAAGCGATTGCGACACAAATAACTAACAGAAAATACAAGAACACAAAGAATTATAGTGGTTCGAGCTATGCTCTACGTCCACTCTTCAAGCCTCCTCGGCAATGATATTATTATGGTGAAGAAAATATAAAGTATGTGACAATTACAATTGGTGGGGAGCAGGGGTATATATAGGGAGATATTCCTAAACACTTAAGGAATATAAAACCTAGATATGGTAAGATATATCTAAACCTAAATCTATCTAAAATAGATTTATTCTCATCCGAATCTAATACTGATTAGGATAAATCTTGTCCAACAAGGAAACAAGATATACACAATATATTTTCCATATCTATCTAACTCGAACTGCTCATCGAGTTCCTCGACCCACATTACTGGACTAGTCTCCTCGACCCACATTACTACTTCCTCGAGTTATATTGAGACTACTCCAACAATTCTCCACCTTAGGCTGAATATCACCTCGGCTTGGCACCTCCTCTTCAGTTCGACTTCAATAGTTTGATCAGTTCCAGACAGTACTCAAACTTAGTACTTGGAACTGGCTTCATAATCATATCCGCAGGATTATCGAGAGTATTGACCTTGTGCAGCTCAACCTCTCCGGCTGCCACCACATCTCTAATAAAATGGAACTTCACATCGATATGCTTAGTTCTCTCATGATGAACATCATTTTTTGCCAACTGCAAAGCACCTTGATTATAACAGGAAATCTTCATTTTTCCTTGATCAATCCCCAGTTCATTCATGAATCTGAGCAACCACAGACCTTCCTTAATCGCTTCGGTCAAGGCAATGTACTCCGCCTCCGTCGAAGATAAGGCAACTACCCTCTGCAGACTTGCTCTCCAACTAATCGTCGTTCCATACGATGTGAACACAAAACCCGTCAATGACTTCCTCGTATCCATACATCTTGCATAATCTGAGTCTATAAACCCTTCGACTGGGAGCCTCGAGCTCGAACCATCATCCTCGAAGACTAGACCCTTTCCAACTGTCCCTCGAACATACCTGAGGACCCACTTCAGAGCTGCCCAATGCTCTTTCCTAGGTTCGGCCATGAACCTACTAACCATGC
This sequence comes from Plectranthus barbatus, assembly GCA_026898455.1. Taxonomy (NCBI): domain Eukaryota; kingdom Viridiplantae; phylum Streptophyta; class Magnoliopsida; order Lamiales; family Lamiaceae; genus Plectranthus; species Plectranthus barbatus. Next base: position 33,424 of record JAPKLW010001659.1, on the reverse strand, counting down.
TGAGAGCATAAACAAGATCCGGTCTCGTACAGACCATAGCATACATCAACGAACCGACAACGCTCGCATAAGGAACACCTCTCATAAACTCCCTTTCCTCCTCGTCGAGTTTCCCAGCAGCACTCAACTTGAAGTGAGCTGCTAACGGAGTGAGCACAGGCTTTACATCCTTCATTCCATGCTTCTCAAGAACTTTCATCAAGTATACCTCTTGAGATAATGTGAGTCTTCTTCGAGCTCTGTCTCGAACTATTTCCATACCCAGGATCATTCGAGCACAACCGAGATCCTTCATCTTGAACTCCTGACTCAGAGCTTCCTTCAGTTCGGTTATCCCTTGCTTATCTCGACTCGCTATCAGCATATCATCTACATACAACAGTAGATAGATTCGAGTCTCCATATTTTCACCTCGAAAATACACACATGGGTTATGTTTGCATCAAACAAAGTCCTGCTGAATCATAAACTTGTCGAATCGCCTATTCCACTGCCTTGGAGACTGCTTCAATCCATACAATGACTTCTTGAGAAGACACACCTTCTCCCCGCTACCAGCTTCCTCGAAGCCCTCGGGTTGTGTCATAAGGATCCTTTCCTCCAGCTCTCTGTACAGAAATGCGGTCTTCACATCCAATTGCTCCAACTCCATGTCGTACCGAGCAACTAACGATAATATCATCCTTATAGACCTTTGTTTCACCACCGGCGCAAAACACCTCTCCAAAATTCACACCTTCCCATTGCGTGAAGCCTCGAGCAACTAGTCTAGCCTTGAATCTAACCCTAGAAACCTCTTGTTTCTTCTTGAAGATCCACTTACAGCTAACTATCGATTGCTTCTCCCCCGGCTTATCCACCAACTCCCAGGTGTTATTCTTCTTCAAGGAGTCCATCTCCTCCTTCATGGCATCGAGCCATTTGAGCCTCTCCTTACAAGTTATGGCCTCGGTATAGCTCTTCGGCTCAGTATAATCCAACTCTACCTCTTCCGCCATAACAAAGACATAAGCTACGACATCAGCATATCCGAATCGAGTGGGAGGTCTTATCTGCCTTCGTTCTCTATCTCTCGTAAGATTATAATCTTGAAGTGCACCTGACCCTCGAACCACCTCGATCTCGCCATCCACATGAGGTACTCTCTTCGACCCACTGGTCGGCTCCACCTCAATCTCAGCAACTGATCTATCTCCTTCGACCTTGTCAGACTGTTCCTCCGAAGCACCACCTTGTTTCTCAAGGATATTTTCCCATTCCCCGGCCCCTTTATCCAGTTCTCCTACCAGCTCCTCCTTGAACGTCACATCCCTGCTAATGATGCACTTTCTTACATCCAACTCGAGACACCATAACTTGTACTCTTTCACACCTTCGGGGTACCCAATGAATATGCATTTCAATGCCCTCCTCCCAAGCTTATCACCTTTGATGTTCGCATAAGCCACGCAACCAAAAGCTCTAAGGTTGCTAAAATCCGGAGGATGACCAGACCATATTTCTTCCTGTGTCTTGAAACCTAGTGCAGTCGAGGGGCACCGGTTGATCAAATAAGCTGCAGTAGTCACTGCTTCTGCCCAGAACAACTTGGGTAACTTTGCACCGAACAACATGCACCTCGTTCTTTCCAGCAACGTCCGATTGTACCTCTCCGCCAATCCGTTCTGCTGAGGTGTTCCAGCCACTGTCTTGTGCCTCGCAATATCGTGCTTCGAACAGTACCTCTCGAACTCCTTCGAGTAATACTCAAGGCCATTGTCAGTTCGCAGCCTCTTCACCTTCCTTCCAGTCTGATTTTCGATCAGCACTTTCCACTTCTTGAAGGTCTCCAAAGCATCACTCTTATTCTTCAAGATGTAGACCCACACCTTCCTTCAGTGATCGTCAATGAGGCTCATGAAGTACCTCGCTCCTCCATTTGAACTGACCATTGAAGGTCCCCATAGATCTGAGTGGATGTAATCCAGAGTTCCGCGAGCTCTCTCTCGACCTACTCCGAACTTTACCCGGTGAGATTTCCCATAGATGCAATTCTCACAGAAATCTAGCTCTCTGATATTATCCCCGAGCAACAGATCTTGCTTCGATAACTCCTGCAGTCCCCTCTCACTAACGTGATCGAGTCGCCTTGTCAACCGTCACTATCGAAGCCTCCCCGATCACCGTGCTCCCCATCAGAGTGTATATTCCATTCCTTCGAGCTCCTTTCATCAAGACCAGGGATCCTTTGCACACCTTCAAAGTCCCAGCTTCCATCTTGATCGTGTAACCCAGTTAATCGAGCATCCCCAAAGAGATCAAGTTTCTCTTAAGCTCCGAAACGTACCTTACACCTCAAAGTACCCTTTCTATATTATCGTGCATCTTAATCCTCACCGAACCCATTCCAACCACCTTGCATGGTTTATTGTTACCCAGAAGAACACTCGAGTTCTCCTGCTCCTCGAACCCTTCGAGCCATGACTTATTAGGTGTCATGTGGAATGTACAACCTGAATCCAATATACATTCCCTCTCCGAGCGCTCATTCAAAATCACTATTGCCTCTCCAGAGTCATATTCCTGCTCAGCAACAGCTACATCCGCTTGCTGCTTCTACTCCTGCTTTGTCTGTCTCTCCGGACAATCTCTTTTGATATGTCCCTTCTTTTGGCAGAGAAAACACTTGACCTTTGGCTGTGATCCTGGCTTTGGCCTCGACCTTGACCTCGAACTTCCCCTGTTGGAGTTCTTCATCCCCGGTCTTCCTCGAGCCGCTCTAGCCACTAAGCCTTCTCCATGAGAGTTCTCTCGCTCCTCGTTCTTCTCATTTAACTCCTTCGAACTTAGAGCAGACTGAACCTCATCCATGGTCAATGACTCTCTTCCATACATTAAGGCTTCCTTGAAGTTCGAATAACTCTTTGGCAGCGCACTCAACAACATCAATGCCTGATCCTCATCTCCTATCGCCACATCGATATTTGCCAGATCGAGGATCAACTTATTGAACTCGTCGAGCTGCTCGTTGATCGGTCTTCCCTCTTGCATCTTAAACGAATACAATGATTGTTTAAGGTAGAGCTGATTCGCAAGGGACTTCTTCACATATAAGGATTCCAGTTTGGTCCATACTTCCGCTGTCGTTTTCTCCTTCGACACCTTCCTTAACACCGTGTATCTTTCTTCTGTTGCTTCGTCATCGTGTCAGGTAACTGATAAGTGCGCTATTTCGTTCACTTATCTATGGATTTTTAGGTTGTTTTGATAGAATTGTGGTGTGTTTACTTTAAATTCCGAGCATCGTATGAGTTTTATGTCTAAGTTGGTTGTTATGCTGAAAATACAGGTTTTTGGAGTGAAAACTGACCAAGTATGAAAAAGAGACGTTTGGTAGTGTGCTCTGTTTCGATCGACAGAAATTGTGTCGATCGAAACAGAGGAAGGTGATTTTTGAAGAGCCCGTTGAAAATTCAAGTTGATCGACAGAAATGGAGATCCTATCGATCGACAAAATTTGTGTCGATCGACAGGGAAATCAGAGGCAGGCAAGTCGACAGAGCTTTTGGGTGTTCGATTTTGAGAACCTATTTCGATCGACATAAATTGTGTCGATCGAAATCCGGGTCAAGCTGGCGGAATTTAATGTGTTTAAGTTATTTCCATGTTGGGATAATTAAACCTAGTATATATTGTTTTGTTTAGGCAATTTTTGAGGATTATGCCACTTTTGAGACTTAAACCCTAGAGTTTTTCTTGCTCTTGAATTGCTTTCGAATTGTGGTGAGGATTTTGTTCGAACCATTGAAGATTGGATGCAATTACAAGGCTTGTTTTCTCTATGAAGTTTTGTTACAGGTTTTATCTTTCCATATTTTTGTTTAACATGAATATGTGTAGGTAATCCCTTATTCAGATTCTAGGGTTTATGTGATTGTCTTGGATGTATGTTTAGGTGATTAAATCGATCAATATTTTTAATTGGTTTATCAATTCTTGTGCTTTTTCTTAATCTGATTAAATTGGCCATTTGATTAGATTTTCATAATTAATTAATTTGAGACTGAAAAGTGAAAATTGATTAATGGATTTAAGAATTGATAATATGAATTTTAATTATGTCTGAGAAGAGGAATTTAATCCATAGGAATAAATCTGATGATTTAGGGAGTTGTTAATTTTCCTAGAGACCGAAAGGATATAGGAAATTAATGATCTACTTTATGAATTGCCAAACCCTGGAATTTGTAATATTTTCCTGATGTTCCACCAAATCTTTATTCTAAATTGATCGATGAAACTTCCTTACATGCTATCCTTGACATGAACTTGCCCTGGAATCTGATCTTTTCTCTAGTATTTCCAAACCCAATTTTAATTCCCTACTTTAATTTAATTTTCTTGCAAAATTAGTTTTAAATTTCAAAACCCCTTCAAAGTTTTATTTACTTAGACAACAAACCGAAAACAAATGGTTCAGTACATGAGATGTTCGCTTTTACAATCTCCGTGGGATCGATAATATTAACTTGTCACTACTCTATAAAAAATCATTAAAAAAATTAGTGATCAAATTTTGGCGCCGTTGCCGGGGATTGCATAGATTTATAATTGACACTAATTCTGATATTGCGCCACTAATCTAGACTTTATTTTATGCACTTTTTATCCTGTATAATTGTTTTTTTTTTAATTTTGTGTCTAGCTACAGACGTTAAATAAAGCGCTTGTTGGGAGGCAACCCAAATTTTACTGCTTTCAGTTGTTTAATTTTGGAGTCTTATGTCCTTTATTATGTCTAGAGTTCACGTATTTTGTTTAAGTTTGTTGAGTGCAGGAAAAGAGTTAGAAATACGGGGATTTACTGAAAATTGCAAAAATGGCGACCGAGGGGCAGATGCGGCAGTTCATGGCCGCCACCGCAGTGAGGATGTCTGAGGTCTCACACACATCTCCGTGATCTTTTTTCCCCACAAACTTATTCCTTCCTTCGTATCGAATAAGTTTGGGGGAGGGGGATGTGATCGGGCGATGTGTGTTTCTACCCTATTCTTTTTCTTTTTCTTTTTCTTTAGTTTTTGAGTTGATATTTGACCTGCACTAATTGTATTAACGTGAACCATCAGTTATGTATTCGTTTAAATTTCGTAATATTTTAGTTTGTCTTTTATTTTAGTGGGTTTGTAACTTGGGAAACTCTGTCATTTTATTGTACCGGGAATTAAATGGTTTGGTACGGGTTGTATTTGCATTATTGATCAAAGTTAATGATGACAACTATTTCTTTCTAGTGAAACATGTACTAATGATTTGCATATGAGTTGATGAGGTGCATACTTTTTGCGGAATTGATTTTGGCCTCTAGGATATGTTTAGCCTGTGAGAATTTGAGCCTGTGTTTGTTTGATTGAGAGTATGTCATTGTGCACTTTACCTCTAGAACTTGCTCTAGTTTTTGTCTCAAAACTGCAAGAGGAATGACATGAACTTAGAAATGATCTTAGGCCATCGTTTCATAAGCCTCATTAAAACTCAAACACTAACCCACTACATAATCCTTTGCTAAACCCGTTGAGCCTATAAACCTTTTTATTCTGAACCGGATGATAGGAGGTGTGGATGGAGTTATATAGGTATCTGTTGATGTTAGGTGGTGAAAATGCAGTAGTTTATAGTGGTACATAGTCCAAAGCCTTGTGATGGACACTTTTAGGCCATCTTTGTTAGCCAAATTATCACAAACACTGTCCCTTATACAATTTTATCCTTAGTAAAGCCCCTTTGAGCCTGTTACTTTTCTTTTTTGTCTATGAGTTAAGAAAAGCATTGTAGTTCTATCTTGTCTACGAGGAAGTGCTATACACAGGTGAATAGTATCTTGTCTATAAGATTTGGGTAAAATAAAGGGTAGATTGATTCATATTGTTCATGATTAGCCTTTGAGTCCATGTCTTTCTGTTCTTGTCTATGAGTAAAAGCTTGGATTCCTTCTTGTCTATAAGTTGAGGTGAAAAAAATGACGGGTAATATTTGTCTTGTCTATGAGGCAATATTTGTAAGAGAATAAGAAATTTTTATTTGGTGATCAAAAGAAGGCTGGGCCCTAATGAGAAAAAAAAGGGAGAATTATTAGTATACAAGTTAGTCAGTCAATAAACAAATGCGGTATGTGATGGGGAGTTAGTTGTGTGAATTAAGTTATAAGGATGAATATGTTTAGTCACTTAGCCAAATATTCCATACCTTCACCAATGTGCCTACATTAGAACCTCAAATAAAGACCTTTGTGATCTTTGTTCTAGCATTCCCAAAGTTAGTAGAGAGTTTAGACAATGAGCAAGCCTATAGTAGGAAAGTTGTACAGTTGACAATTTGAGAGTATATACTAGCCTTTCTTACAATTTGAGCGAAATTTGAGTGACACACTATCTTGTGAGAAGCAGATTTCTAGAGGTCGAGATTGAAACTGTGATTGATTGCATGTAATTGATAATTGTTGCAGTTGTTGGTGTGGGAATCACAACCCCTTTTGTGTCTGAAACAATTTTTGATCAATAAATGCACCCCTCGTGTTTATTTTTTTCCTTCATTTGTTTTCCTCATTGTTCGAGGACGAACAATAGTTTAAGTTTGGGGGGTTGATAAACACTCATTTTGTGCATTTTTCTGATGTGAATCTGCTAACTATTTGCCCTGGATTAGATCGTTAAGTGATATTTCTGTGCCGTATTCATACTCTTTTAGGAAATATTACGTTTGGTTAGGTTTTGGGTTGTTTATGCAGGTTTCATGCACAATTAAGCCATTTACAGGATATGACTAGGTACCATGGAGCCAATTGATGTTCTTTTGCATCAGGAGAGGGAAGAAGTGAGAAAAGACCGAACCCAAATACGTTTTAGGCCAAAATTCAATAGAAACCCGTACAGAAAGCAGTTGATGTTAAAAGAAGTAGTCGCAAATTCCTCCACACATGGAATTCGAGCTAATGGAGCATGGCAATAGATAGATTTTTTAGTTAGCTTTCCAATGCAACTGGAATCGGGTCAATCGGAGTTCGGAAGCAAAAGTTATAGCCAAAACCGTGAGACTGCGCAGAAGGGGTGAGGTTCGTGGCAGGAACGGTGACCCAAATACATAAACGACGGTCGCCATTCATGCATTCCAGTCACCAATCGTGCATTTTCCATGCGTTTCAGCACGGTGCAGAGATGGCGACCCAAGCACACGCTCGGCGGTCGCCGATCGTGACTTTTTGGGCAAAAATTGATCCAAATCCCATATCTTTTTGGGTTTGAAGAAGATAAGTATAAATAGAGGCTTCCAAGACTAAAAAACGACCCTTCCTCATTATTTTAGAGTTTTTAGAGTTGGAGAAAGCGAGAACGGAGCAGAATATGAAGAACGAAGATTGAAGACTTCGGATTGAAGACCTCGGGTTTTTGTTTCCATGTTTTTCGATTTAATGACTCTTTACTTCTTTATTTTTGTGGAATTTAGCATGATTAGCTAAATCCCTTTGTGGATTCTAGGGTTTGAAACTTGTTGAACGTTTTACAATTATTTATTCGATTTGATTTTTCTTTTCCATCTACGTTTTAATTATATCTGAGCTTTTCATTAATTACTTGAGTAGGCCATTGATTGTAATTTGAATTGGTGGTTTCTGAACAGAGAGGTCTAGGCTATCGATTTAGACGCAGATTAATTAGATTTGATAGGTCAATTATCCGAGAGGAATTTGAACTATTGAAGGGTTTTAAAAGTCTAAGATTTTATCAAGAGTAAAAGTCCTTTTTGCGCATCCGAGAGGAGTCACCAGGTCTTTTATTTCCAAGTTATGGTTTAGAGTCCGAGAGGATCACCTGATAACATAATTGAGGTTAACTCACGTCTTTGAAAATTAAAATTGGAATTGAATTGCATAAATGATTGTTTAATTGTTCTTCAAAGTTGATTACCCTAGAATCCTAGTTTCTCTATATTTTCTAAATTCAATCTTTTTACTTGCCTTTTTAAATATCTACCTTTCAATATTGCCTAGTTTAAGAAAAAAAACAAACTTTTCTATCGATGTGTCTAGATAGTAGTAAGATATCTATGTTTTAGTGCTTGATTATACTTCGAGCCTGCAATCCTTGAGTTCGATAAATTATTACTTGCCCTCTGCAGTGGTCTGTACACTTGCAGAATAGCGTGTTGCAAAATACGCTATTAAGTTTTTGGCGCCGTTGCCGGGGATTGTTAAGAATTATCTTGTTATTGAATCTATTTAGGGTTGTTGATTTAAGTTGTAATTTAAATTTTAATTTCCCTTTCAGTTTTACAAAATTTTCTTATTATTTTCTTTTAAAATTTTTGCCAGTTTTTCCTTTAAATTTCACTCTCTGTTTCGACCGACAGAAAGAATTTCGATCGACAGGTTTCCTGTCGATCGACACAAATTCTGTCGACCGACAGAGATCCTATTTTTCAGATTTTTCTGTTTTATCGTCTAATTCGTGTGTTAGTTAATTTATTTCAATTTATTTGTTGTTCTGTGTGTACTCACTCTTCCCTTGATTTATTTTCAGGTAGTTAATGCACACGAGGAGGAGTGGTAAGGTACCGATTCCTATCGACCCTGAAATTGAGGCTACGTGCAGAAAAAACAACAGCAGGAGACATCGAGAGGAAGCCGCTTCCAGCAGTGAAACTGTCAAGATGGCTGATGAACATTAAGAGAACATTCCCGTCCTTACTCCCGAGCAGACAGCAGAACTCTTGAGAGAGATGCACGCCATGCAAGAGCGTATGGTTATACTGGAGCAGGAAAGAGCCAACAACAGGAATCCTCGGGACAATAATCCACCCGAAGAGTCTTCAGATGATGAAGATGAGGATGATGATCTAGGGATTGATGCTGACGAGGATGAAGATGCAATCGAGAAGAGATACAGACCTAAGTTCCAGGAGAATGATTTCAGCATTGGTATCAATGCCAATAACTTTGAGCTGAAGACTGGGTTGGTACAGATGGTTCAGCAGAGTCAATATGGGGGCCGAGCTACTGAGGACCCCTATGCTCATCTTGACAAATTTATCATGCTCTGCAACACCGTGAAGATCAATGGAGTCAGCAAAAGTGCTATGCGAATGAGGCTCTTTGCCTTTTCTCTGCGAGACAAGGCCCAGTCATGGTTTTCTGCTCTGGATAAAACCAACATCAGCACTTGGAAGGAACTGAGGAACGCATTCTTGATGAATTTCTTTCCCCCAAGTGTCATCAGGCAAAGGAAGAAGGATATCATTAGGTTTCCTCAGAGACATGATGAGAATTTCTATGAGGCCTGGGAGAGGTACAAGGAGTTGCTGAGGTTGTGCCCTAGTCACAATCTATGTTTGGCAGATCAGGCTGAAACCTTCTATGAAGGATTGAATGAAAAGACTGTCGAACTGGTGGATTCCACATTGGGAGACTCTGTGATGACAAAGGGGCCCAAGAAAGCCATGGACTTCTTTCAGAAGATGGCAACTAACAATCAGAGATGGTCTAGCAACCGCAAGGAACCAGTCAAAGGCTGTGGAGAAGGTAGCAAAACCCGAGGTAGACCTGATGGGAGAGATCAAGAAGCTGAGAGAGGACTTTGCCAAGATGGAATCAGGACGAACCTTTGCTGCTGTCGATCCAGTTCCGTCCTCTTCTTGTGAGACTGATACCGCTGATGTCAATTTTGTACAAAGAGGTGGCTATCAAAATAATAACCGAGGTGGATATTCACAAAATCAGGGCTACAATCAGGGGTACAATATGAACTACAACCAAGGCTACAATTCCAACAGGGCAAGGAATCACCCAGGTTTCTCATATTCAAATCCTGATGCTGCCGAGCAACCTCCTGCTGGATTCAATGTGGAGAATGGAGAAATTGTGGAGCCAAAGAAGAAGCTGAGCCTTGAGGAAATCCTAGCCAAGTTCATGCAAGGGTCCGATAAGAGAGTTGGGAATTTGGAGAAAGAAGTGGAAGGAATCAACTCCAAAGTTGATAGAGTGGAGAAACATGCTCAGATAATAGAGACACAGGTAAGCCAGATTGCCACATCCCTTGGATCACAACATAAATAAGGGCAATTACCGAGCAACAATCAGGCAAACCCGAAAAATCAGAGAAATCAGGTCAATGCCATCACTTTGAGGGGTGGCAAGTCTTACAAGGGACCCGAACAGAAAGGGGCCAAATCTGAGGACGAAGAAGGGAGTGAAAAGGAGCAGGAACCCGAGGAAGAAGCCTCTGTTTCGATCGACAGGATTCCTGTCGATCGAAATAGAGGACCAGAACCAACAATCGATTCAGGAGATCTTGTCGATCGACAGAATCCCTATCGATCAACACAGCCGCTGGGCCCCGAAGAAAAGTTGCCCCCGATGCCTTTTCCGCAGCAATTTGCCAAAAAGAAGGTGAATGAGAGGTATGCACGGTTTTTAGAGAACATAAAGAAGGTGCATATCAATATTCCTCTCGTGGAAGCTCTGCAGGAGATGCCGGGGTACATCAAATTCCTAAAGGATATGGTCGCTCAGAAGAGACCTATGCTACAAGACGAGACGGTGAACCTATTTGAGGAATGCAGTGCTATCATTCAGAAGAAGCTACCTCTGAAAAGAGAGGATCCGGGTTCATTTGCGATTTTTTGTGTTATAGGTGGAGAGACATTCGGCAAGGTGCTTTGCGATTCTGGAGCAGGCATCAATCTGATGCCGTTGTCCATTTTCAAGAGACTGGAGATTGGAAATATCAAGCCGACTACCATCACTCTTCAGATGGCTGATAGATCGATCTCTTATCTTAGAGGAATTGTGGAAGATGTCTTAGTGAGAGTCAAAGATTTCATACTCCCGGCTGACATCATTGTTTTGGACATGGAGGAGGATCACAATATCCCGCTGATTCTGGGGAGACCATTTCTGAGGACCGGAGGAGCCCTGATCAATATTCGAGAAGGGAAACTGACATTCCGAGTCGATAATGAGTCTGTGACCTTCGATATTTTCAAATCTATGCAAAAACACGATGATGGGAGCTACAAAGAAGAATGCCATTTGATAGACAATTTTGATTCGGTCATTTCTTCCCATTTACTTTCTATTCATGCTAAAACTGATTATCTAGAACAATGTCTTCACCACTCCTTATTTTCTTTTTCAGAACTTGATGAAGCCTGTGATGAGCTTCTGGATTTTATTGTGGAGCTAGATGTGAAGGAGGAGTTACCTACGACAAAGGATAACAAAAGGGAGCCTCTACCGATCCAGTTTGTGAAGGAAGGAGAAAAAAATCGAGCGGGTACCTCTATTTTGCTCGACAGAGATGTTGTGTCGAGAGCTGGAAAATTGCACAATAAGATCATGAAAAATAGACACCATACACCTCTGAAACGTAGCAGGTGCATTGCACAAACCAAAAGGTATTCGCCGGTAGGCAAAAACTCCATATGGGCAAGTGAAGGCCGTCTTATGCTGATCTTCCGGAGCCACTGCAATTTGGTTATAACCAGAATAACCACCAATGAAACAGTAATAGGGATAACCTGACAGTCTGTCAAGCATCTGATCGATGAAGGGCAAAAGGAAGTGATCCTTGCATGTGGCGGCATTCAGAGCTCGGTAGTCGATGCAAAACCACCATCCTGTGACTGGTCTCGTCGCCACCTCTTCGCCATCCTCATTCTTCACAATCTGCATTCCCCCCTTCTTGGCCACAACCTGTGTCGGACTCACCCATTGGCTGTCGGAGATGGGATAGATCATCCCATTGTCTAGAAGCCTCAGTACTTCCTTCTTCACGACCTCTTGCATTGTAGGGTTGAGTCTTCTTTGAGCTTGTCTCTTCGGCTTAGCCTCTTCTTCCAAATTAATCCTGTGCTGGCATATGGTTGCACTGATTCCTTTGATATCTGCCAGTGTCCATCCAATAGCTGACTTGTGGTCCCTCAAAACTCGTAGCAGCTTCTCCAACTCTATAGAAGTAAGAAAAGATGAAATAATTACAGGATAAGTATTGTCAGGACCCAAATAAGCATATTGTAAATGAGAAGGAAGAGGTTTCAGCTCCAAAACAGGTGGTTCGGGCCATTTTTCAGCCTCGGGTACTGCTGTGTCGGTCGACACAACCTCTCTATCGATCGAAACAGAGGCTACTTCTTTCTTCTTCTTTCTCCTGGACTGCCTGTCGACTAGATGATTTTTGGCAGCTTCGATCGACATACCCGATTGAAATAAAATTATTAATTCTCTCTGTATAAATAATTTAATTTTTTTATCAAAATTAAAAAATAATAAAAATTTAAGTTCGATTGAATTGAACGACAAGCTTAACATTGAATTGAATTTTGTTGTGAATTGAAGCGATTGCGACACAAATAACTAACATAAAATACAAGAACACAAAGAATTATAGTGGTTCGAGCTATGCTCTACGTCCACTCTTCAAGCCTCCTTGGTGATGATATTATTATGGTGAAGAAAATACAAAGTATGTGACAATTACAATTGGTGGGAAGAGGGGTAAATATAGGGAGATATTCCTAAACACATGAGGAATATAAAACCTAGATATGGTAAGATATATCTAAACCTAAATCTATCTAAAATAGATTTATTCACATCCAAATCTAATACAGATTAGGATAAATCTTGTCCAATAAGGAAACAAGATATACACAATATATTTTCCATATCTATCCAACTCGAACTGCTCCTCGAGTTCCTCGACCTACACAGCTCGACCCATATTACTGGACTAGTCTCCTCGACCCACTCGAACTATTTCCTCGAGTTATATTGAGACTACTCCAACAAATTTGAACCTGTTTTATATGCTCAAATTCAAAAATAGTTTTACTCGACTTGACTACGACTCTTTCACAATCCTATTTATCAAATTCCATATAATTTCACATGCCTTTCCTCTCCAACTGGGGTGTAAATGAACCAAATTGTTCGTGAATTACTCGGATCTCAACTCAATAAAAATTCGTTCGAGCTCGTATATTAAATAGACCAAACTTGAGCACAATAGTATTCGACTCGTTAGCTCGCGAGCAAACTCGTTAGCTAAAATTAGAAAGAAACATAAAATAATTACTTTTATAAAAATAATATTTTTCATGATTTAAGAGTAAAAATAATGATAAATCTTTATAGTAATGAGAAAATCTAGAATTTGAGTATGAATATGATATTAATTTTGAAATAAATAACTTTTTCCTTCAAAATAATAATGAGTATTTTAAATATATTCTAAATTTAGAAAGTTCATTTAGGCTCGATTAAAGCTCGATAAAGTTCGTGAACATCAAAGCATTCGATAATAAAGCTCGAAGCTCGACTCGATACTAAATGAGTCAAACTTAAGCATGACACTATTCAACTCAGTTTAATTATACCACTATCTCCAACAATGCCAAGTACACTATATTCTCAAATTGAGTAATTGCTCCTACTTTTCTTTAAATAATTAAGTGCTAAAAAACTAATTGTTAGGAATTGTGTCAATTAATTCGTTGATAGTAGGCCCCTAGTACGACTGAATAATTGACCTCGCAAGCAAAAAATGGGGCCTAGTTTGAAGCCAGCATTTCAGCCCACGTAGTTGCTTTAAAATAATTAATATATCTAATGTTCAATATATATATACGTTAAAATTTTAATGGCGTTTTTTTAATGCTCGATAATGAGAAGAGTTAAAATTCAAATTAGGTGTTATGGATAGAAATAATAAATAAATAAATAAATATAAGATAAATAGAATTTCAATATCACAAAAAAGATAGAATATCGAAAAGAGCGATAACAAGATGGGGAAGTTGGTGACTGGGAGATGGGGTGCAAGAAAAAAAAAAGGTTAGCAATACTTTTTATAAATGTTAATCACACTAACTCATTTAATTTTGGGTAAATTTTATCAAATTATATATTATTTAATTTGGATTTTCGAGTAAAAAGGTTTTCAGGCTAAAAATCTTGATCATAACTCTAACTATTTCGAAAGAAGACAAGCCCATCGGCCCCCTGACTTTATAAATTATCTTTGTGTTTTAAACTTTTATAAGATTCTTTAGTTATTAAAATTCTTTTCTCTCTTTTTTAACTCTTCAAAATGATAAAAAAAAGGTCAAAATATTTATTGTCTTTTATAAAAATTTCAAAATATATATCAAACTTCATATATCTATCAATTTAAATATTAATAATAAATTATTTTTATTCATCAATATTTTAACATTATGATAAATAACTTGTAAGAATTTAGTTATTTATGAAAATAATTTGAACTAAATACAATTATACAACTTGAAACATAATTAAAAAAATATGATCGTCAATATTATTAGTAGATTTTGGTAATATAATTATTATAAACTATCAATAAAAATTTGTTCGGGCCAATTCCTCGATTTTTGGGCTCACGGGGCCTCGGGCTAAATCTTTTTCAACCCAAAATATTTTAACTGTTAAGTTTATTTTTCAGTTTAATTGAACCAACATACGAATTTTGGGTTAAATTAACATCTCTATTCCTGGGGATTCCAATTTAATATAGTAATTAATATATAAAAAATAAAAATATAATATAAGAAGTAGGAATCAAGAAGGTAAAAAGGTTAGGAATTTGCATAAAACAAAATTCTGAAAAGGAGGGAATGCACATAAAAGTGATTCTCAACTCACTTTCACTATTTTGAATTCCCACAAATTTCTTCCCACTTTTAAATGGCCAAATGGGATTATACATTTGTCCATAATCAGCAAATTAATTGGGGGCTAAGGTAGCTTATTTTAAAATCTGAAAAAAAGAAATGATAAATATACTTTGAGTTGGGTGAAAGTGACTTAAAAAAGCAGAGTTGAAGATGAAACACATATCCTTTTATGATATCTCTAAAGATAGAAAGGAATTGAATACCCTTCTTTTGGAAATTTTAATCATGGAATTTATTCAACTTAAGTTTTAGTTAATAAAAAGCCCAATATTTTAATATATCTCAAATGACACATATTTTTTAAATTTTAATATAAATTATTTACAGTTTCAATTAAACAGTTAAATTATTATAAATTATATAAATACAGGACCAAAAACTTTTTATTTTATGGGAAAAAAATATAGTATGTAATTGTAAATGATGTCATTTGATATTGCAATATTTATTATATTTTTCTATTTTTTCACAAACAGTTTTTAAAAATTTTGATACGATTTTTTTAAATGAAATTATTTATCAAAATATGCATAAAATGATGCAATTGAATTGTTTATCTGTTTGCAATTACAATTCCTCCAATTCTTCTATTGTAATTGGTTTCTTATGTCCAAGTTTAATTTCAAACCATACTCCAATGTGTTGATAATTAATTATATTGAAATGATAAATCATTAATGTTAAAATGTCTCATATTAAGTGGAGATAATGATAAATATGTCATCTTAAAATGATGAGATTTTTTTTCTCTTTGTAAGTTAGTTTTGTAAGGATAAATGGATTTTAACATAATCAATCCAACTATTGTCAAAGATTTAAGATATAAATAATTCCACACATACTAATAGCTTAGCACCAATTTTATATATAAAATGTATGACACATAAAATACATGACACACACATTTATAAGACGTATGTTAAAATGTTTCATATTGACTTAAACAATTGTATGAGCCACCTTTATAATGGATAAGTGGATCCAAAAATTAACATACATGCAATATAGGATTGATCTAAAAAAACTATTAAAAGAGTTATGAAAAAGCCTGTCTATTGTAATTGAAGGAAAAAAAATAAAAATATTTATGTTTAAATCACAACATTTGATAATTAATAACGTTAATAGATACAATTAGTTATTTAAATATGATATCTCGACAATAATTATTGTGAAAATCTATTTACATATTGAGTAACCATAATTAACGTTTCTCCTAGTGGTTGACTGTCATCTAAAACTAGAAGAATAAATTACAAACCCTAATTACAATCGATTCCGAAGTCCACAAGACGTTACCATGCTCCTCTGGGCACCGAATCAGAACCCTTTCCGACAGAAGCAAAAACCCACACTTGTACCAGTTCCTTTCTTCATTACTTCTTCAAATTCTTCCCTTTTTCTTGAATCTCAGCACCAAAGAATTAATACTTTCTCTCAATTTCTCGAAAATGGAAGGCGCGGACAGTAGCAATCATAGTAATAGGAGTCTTCACATATCTATGTCGGACACCGAGTCGATGACGAGTCAGGTCGACTCGTGGCACTCACCTCTCCGATCCGAGTCGCCGCTTCGCTCCGACGACCCGAGTTCCCGGCTGGAAAACGATGATCCAGGGGACAATAATGATAAAGCTATAGTTTTGGTTGATAAGTATTACTCCACCGTGCCATCTCCGAGGAAATCCAGTGCTCCGGCGAGTTCTCAGGTTGAAGGAGCTAAGTCGTGGCGACGGCGGCCCCATTCGGAGAAGCCGGAAGCAGAGAATATTGATTTTCCGGCAAGCACTCCGCCAGACGGTGGAAAGGAGGGAGAGAAAGATCAAGTTCCAGCGGGAAAACCCCGGGCAGAGAATTCTGAGATTCCGGCGACAGGTGTTCTAGGGCTTAACAAGTTTGTCAGGGAGGAGCCGGCCGCGACGGTGAAGAAGGTGGGGCGGCCAGTTAACGGCGGGGGTGGGGATGGGGCGTTGGAGGCGGGGTACGGAGGGGATGGGGAGGCGGTGGGGGGAGAGAGGCGGTCGAGGGCGGCCGTGGCTTCAATCTTGAAGAGGTCGGGGAGGAGTGTGGCGGTGAGGAGGCTGGCGTTGGCGTTCCGAGTTTTTGAGGTTATTGCTTGCTTGGTTTCATTTTCAGTTATGGCTGCTGATAAAACTGAAGGATGGAGCGGCGATTCGTTTGATAGATACATCGAATACCGGTATGACTTATGCCGTTTTCATCAAATCCTTACATGTTTTGGATCTGTATACCTTAATTGATTGCATTGTTTCGGTGCTTGGAAGTTAGACCATGTAATGAAAGATTTCTTTTTTTTTTTTTTTTTCTTTCTTTCCGAACCATTGCTCAAGCTGACAACTTTATCCCAGGAATTGAATATTCTTGCACACCAAATTGCTGATTGTTAGTTAGAATGAGTGAATCATTTTTGTTGTATGCTTTGTGATTGCTTGATGCTTGAGATTGTCGGCGTGGATTAGACTCGTGGCATTATGTGATTGAGTGAAAGCTACAGTTAATCATGGTACATGAGATGTATGAGACCACTATCAGTTCATGAGATGAGCCTTGGAGTCTACCCTGTTGCTCTGAGGTGTAGTTTGGACCGATGCAACCTTGAATGCTATGTTCTTGTAAGGCAGGTGATGAGTCGAAGTTTAATCCTCTGAACAATGGAAGAAAGCACCAAAAGAGCAATGTTGTTGAATACTAGCATTTATGATTTCTGATATTACTAGCAGCTTAGATTTAACTCATTATTTGTTCGAACCCTCAGACTCAAAGCAGGGGAGTTAGTAGTAATGGTTCTATAGATTACACAGCCTCTTTGGAACCTCCAACTGCTTTCACTGTCTTCATAGAATCCTGTCATCAGTTAATCTTTGCTTATAATTTCGTAATTGGATACAAGGATTATGCTGTTACATATGAAGGCAAGGATATTCCGTAGAAAAACTGATGCAGCTGGATTTTATTGCATCTTTCTGTGAATAATGTCTGAATGAACCTGACGGATGGTGTATGTCTATGCTGTTTTTAACAGATACTGTCTGGCAGTGAATGTTATCGGATTCGCGTATTCTGGTTTCCAAGCTTTTGATCAGGCTTACTATTTGGGCAAGGGGAAGCATATCTTTGTCCACCATCTCCGTCACCATTTTGATTTTGCAATGGACCAGGCAAGCGAGATTTAGTCTTATTTTGATACGAACTTGCTTTTTATTTGGAAACCTATGATTTTGCTTGTGTTGCAGCTGTACATTTTACCAACACAATCATCATTTACATAGAAAAAAATCAGAACAATTTTGTTCCATATATAGTTGGTTTCATGTTATGTTTGAATCTAATTATATAAATGATACATTAGTCAGTTCACAAAGAATTGTGAAGCCCCAGGATATATTAGGAAGAATCCAATCCACATAGAATTATTTTCATATTGTGATTAGGATGAGGGTGTAACAAGCAGGAAATTAATTTGAATTGATGTTTCTTACTCTAATTAAAATTTGTTCTTCCCTATTAGGTATGTGTCTGTGTGTGTGATTTCAAGTTTGATCTTCGCATCAATATTGTATCTTATTTTGCAACATTGGATTTAGATATAGATATGTAGTAATAATGAAAAATGTAAAAGCTGAGGGTAGAATGAAGTTGGTTGTATATGTGTGTTGCAGATTCTGGCATACCTTGTGATGTCAGCATCATCTTCGGCAGCAACCAGGGTGGACGACTGGATTTCCAACTGGGGAGCAGACGAGTTCACGATGATGGCTAGTGCATCCATTGCCATGTCATTCCTAGCTTTCCTTGCCTTCGCCCTCAGCTCCCTCATATCTGGTTACAACCTCTGCAACCGCGATTCTTCTTAATATCAGAAGCTGTACATACAATGTGAGGAGGTAAATAGTTGATTCATTTTATGGAAGAAGTGTTGTGGTGGACAGACAGTGTAGAAATAGAAACTCAATTATGTGCCTAGGATATAAGAGATAAAACTCTCATTTTATTTCATAGATGTTTTGTTACTGGAGATATGAATAAATATTTCTGAATAAAATATATGCATTTTGCAAATACAAGTCGTCTTGGGGTTTCGTAGTTTTTACTGGTGAGCTATGTCAGTTTGTTGTTTAAAAATACAATCGAAAAATTGATGAAAATTCAAATCGAATTGCTGAAGTTGCGATTTCGGTTTCATATCATCTATACTCCCTTTTTATTTTATTCTTACAAATTACCAAATATAAATATATATTGTTTTAATATTCAACCACACATTAAATTTAATTCATTATTAAAATCTAAAAATCGAATAGTCTGCATAAGCATAATTCAAAAGTTAACATAATTGAATAATATAAAAACTAAATATATTAGTCGAAGAATCCGTAGGTTGGGATTTTACTGAATCAAAATCCCCTTAAACATTGGTTCAATTTATCGTTCAACAAAATATTTTAAAAATAATCGTACAATATGTTGGAAATAAAAAATAATGAATATGCGGTTGGAAATTCGAGGTTAATTAAATAAATTCTCCGTGATAAATATTTAATTTTGTCGTAATTAAATATTTTTGTGGTATATATATATTTTCAAATCCAAATTTCGGTGAGTGAGAAATTGAACCACAAATTGACATATTACGGTGTATGAGATAATTAAACATGTGTTTAATTAATGTCCCAAGTTGGTATAAGTTGAGACTTGTATGTGTGTAACAATAAGTGTGCATTGGTAGTACATGTTAGTGTTAACATGGACTGATTGTTAAGTCTATCGGATGTTAGACAAGCATCGAGATTAACATTTGTATTGTGCATGCACACGTAGTTGACTCAGTCAACACGTCAGTTACAACATGTGGAGACAAAAATATTATGTGCTTAATAATTTGCGACATAATTCGTAATTGTCGTAATAATGATGTCAGTTTTTAACCGACGTGTTAATGATGTCGGTTTGTAACCGACAAGGCAATGATGATGTTGTAACGTCTCGATATTAAGTGTCGAAACGTAACCGTCATGAGCACTTAATATTTGGTTTGTAACGTCACGATATTAGTGACGAGAGATGTAACCGTCGACACCATAATGCTTGGTTTGTAACTGTTGATCGTATTTAATTATCGATCGTAACCCCCTGGGTGGACATGTCGATAAATAGGCATGCATAAGAGCTGTCCCTGGTTGCTAGACATTAAACATACGTGTTCCCCGTCACTTAGCAAGATACAAGCTCACGTAGCTAGATATACTGCATCTTTAGTCCCATATTGCTGCATCTTTTTTGTTGTTCTTCTGCAATTCAGTTTCGCCTCTGTTCAGTTCGCCGGAGCCTTTCTGATTGCAGTGCTGCCTCGAAAAGGACAAAGTCGTTTTACATTTGGGGACAAACTGCCGTTAGATGAGCACTACGTCGGTAAATTTGTCTTGCGGGAAGAGAGCTTCCTCGACTCGGTTGTGCTAGATAGCACTTTATTTTCTTTTATTTATTTAATTTCATTTTATTTCAATTGTTCTCATACTAGCAGTACCTGCAGATATAGTTGTAAAAACTTGTTGTACTAGACATAATTACTTGCAGTGTTTTCAGTACTTATTCACAGATATTGTAACCAACAATCGCGAGACAAATTATACTTCTCAAGATCTGAAATGGTTGATCACACTCTCAATGGTGTTGGAGGAAGCAACTCCAACAATGGACGTCAACTCCTTCCGAATGCCCTAGCCGAAAAACCGTTCAAGTTTGTTTGAGTAGACTTTAAGAAAAAGCAACAAAAGAGATTTACTATCTCATCATGCTTGGGTTCATACTACTTCAAAGAGAATAAGTAGTCATGTGTCGATGATGAACCCTACAACAATCGAATGATTGTTTTGGTATTTAATCTCACATTGATTATTATTCTTTGTATATTTGTGAAAAAAAAATTACTTAATTTTTGACATGTTCCTTGTGTAGGATGATGTCAATGTATGGAATTGAAGGGGTAACAAGTGATTCACTCTTGCTCAAGATTGAATTTAGGGCATGTGTGTGCTTTTCCAATGTCTCTTGCAATCGTGCAATTGTGGTAATGTGTGGAATGATGAGTCCATCACCTCCCCAAAGGTCAAGATGATGAATGGAGGAGGTGGATATTGGAGGAAGAGAAGTTGTGATTGCTTTGATTTTATTTTCCTCCATGTTGTCAAAATTTTTTATTGATATTTTGGTAGATTCATAGTGAATGATCTATTGTAATGTAATTCCAAACACTATGAAAGAGGGGGAAAAATGTTGGCACGAAAATGTATGTCGTGACCATGTACTTTGAGTACAAAATGGTAGACTCTCGGTCGATCATGAAACAAGTGCATTGTGTGTTGTGTTTATGTCGAATGGATGGTCTTACCGGATGATTTCACCATTGTGATGATGATTGAATCCTTCGTGTTAGGATTTCAAGAACTACCTTTTGCATAAAGCATAGGTTGTGACTCTTGAGTGTCTTATTGTAAAGCTTCAAATTGAAGATGACAATAAGAATGGTGATCCTAAATTCTTAATTAAATAGGATGCTAAAGCCAATTTTGTTAGAGCATGATATTTGTCTAACAAATGTAAAAGGCTTAATGTCGAGAACAATGGCAAAAGACATTTGGGTGAGCCTAAGTTCAAGTGGCATTGCTACAATTGAGGCAAGTGTTGTCACATGTCTAGCAAGTGCACTAAGCCAAGCAAATTGCAAAGGCAATGTTGTTGTACAAGTTACAACAAATGTGAAGACTTATGTGTTAGTCTTGTGCTTTTAATTTTCTTATAATAAAGTTATTACTTTATTAAGAAAAATAAAAGTTGTGGCTCAAAGAAATTATGATACACATTTTTGTATCAATTCTTTGTTAAAGTGTTGAAAAAATGCTCAAAAAGGTTAAGTGAAAACTTAATCAATTGATTAAGAAATTATGAGCATTGAAATATACCCCTATTGTATTGTTTAGTATGTCTACATTTTAAGACACGATTAAAAGAATTGACCAAGTTCAATGTGATGAAGAATTATGAATATTTCAATCAAATTGCTAAATGTGATATTGAACATTATTTTTCATGTAGTAATACTTGAAGAATTAAACTGTGAAATTGATCATGCAATTTTATCTGAATATTCTTCAATTCTTTGTGATGAAAAGGTGTATAGAAACATCTTTTGAAAGAGCTTCAAGCTCTAGGTGGTCAAATTAAACACAATATGGGGATTATTGTGATGATAATGCCAAAATAATAGTATTTGTGGCATTATAAATAATTCACTATAAGGTGAAATTGTAAATATCTACTTTTAGACATAGTAATCTCTTTTGTACATAGTTAATGCATATTTGATGAGCTAAAGAATACAAGTTTCTTGCTCAAAGATGATTAACTAATGTAAATTGAGATGATGTATTACGATGGTAAATAACATGTTAATTTGTTATAATGTCATAACACATGTATGTTTTGGTCTCATTGAGGTTATATTTATTTACTTGGCTAAGTAAATATAAAATATAACCAAAACGGCCGCTATATTGATTTAAAACCTCTAAAGTTGAGTGTTAGACGAGAATGTTAGTACTAACAAAAGGTTTAAAGAATGAGATCAAGTTGCTAAAGCAAATGGGATTGAAATCCACAATATGAATGAGTGCAGTGGATACCCAACCTAGATGATTGGAGATCCCAAGAACTAAGTTCAATGGGACAACTAAACTACATAAGTTCGAGTGATAACACCAACAAGATAATGTCTTCTCTAGTGGCGATGCGAAATGACTTATCTACCCTTCCCTAAAAATAGCAAGTAAGGTGTTAAGAACCTGCATGTGGTATATGTTAAGTCCTAAGTGACTTTTAATGACTCCTGAAAACCTCGTGATGGTTGAGCTTGGCAGGAATGCTCCGAATAGGAGGTCACCTATATAAGTGGAAGTGGGGGCCGTTTCAAATGAACACTTATGAAACCAAAGGGGGTGTCCATGGCCCGTAATGGAACCAAATGTGAGAACGAATGAAGGTTGAAATGTTAATGTTTCAATGTTGTTGTCTCGGTACACACGATAGATGATTAGTTCAAGGTATTCCTACCACTAAGCCGCCAGTGTGCCCGATGACATTGAAGATGAACGGTTCAAATCCATAAGCTACCTGTTCAGGTGCATTAACAGTTTTCGAAACTGAGTTGGCTATGCATTCATGCATTTAGACAATTCCACTCATGGGGGGATTGTTGGAAATTCGGGGTTAATTGAATTAATTCCACGTGATAAATATTTAATTTTGTCATAATTAAATATTTTTGTGGTATATATATATTCTCAAATCCAAATTTCGGCGAGTGAGAAATTGAACCACAAATTAGCATATTACGGTGTATGAGATAATTAAACATGCGTTTAATTAATGTCCCAAGTTGATACAAGTTGAGACTTCTATGTGTGTAACAATAAGTGTGCATTGGTGGTAGGGGTGTTTGCGGTTTGGCCGAAACCGTTCAAATCGGCCAAACCGTATTTATTTGGTCGGTTTGGCCGGTTATAATTTTGATTTTCAAACTAGCAGTTTGGAAATTTTGAAACTGGTCAAAACCGGTTCGGTTCCAGTTTGATGGCCCAAACCGGCCGTTTCAACCGGACCGGCCGTATACAGATTTATATATATTTGTTTAGATATTTTATAAGTACTGTGTATAGGTTAGTTGGATATTGTGTCTTGGTTCTGTGCGTTGGCCTGGGTTTGATCCCTCTTCCATACTCTTTCTACCCATTTTTATTTTTTCCATTTAAAACATTTACTCCATAAGATAATATGAATGTTTACAAATGTAATATAATATATAAGTATGATATACTTATTTTTATGTTTACTTATTATTATTATTATTATTAATATTCACATAGATAATTTTCTAATCACTTTATTGTGAATTATTTATTTATTTATATATTGTCAAAGTTATATATCTTAAAAAAATAATATTTATAGTTGAAAAAATATTATTTACGATTCGCAAATATATTATCTCATAAATTTAAAGTAAACATCTTATACAATCTTACAATAAATCAATACTTGTTATATCAACTCTATTTTTATGCAAAAAAATTTAGTACATCAAACTGTTTTTTAACATAATAATATTTTTCATACATACCCTCCGGTTTTGTTTTAATATATATATAGATATAGATATAGATTATAGTGCATTGTTGAAATTTAGAACAAGTTTCACCAAACCGTAAAACCGGTCGGACCGAACCGTTTTTTATATAGTTTGGCCGGTTTGGTTTAGCTAAATTATTCGACCGATTTGGTTTGGAAAAATCTCAAACCGTACTTATTGGTTTGGCCGAGATTTTTCCCCGAAACCGGCAGAACCGGACCGCGAACACCCCTAATTGGTGGTACATGTTAGTGTTAACATGGACT
The DNA here is from genome assembly GCA_026898455.1 of Plectranthus barbatus. Classification (NCBI taxonomy): domain Eukaryota; kingdom Viridiplantae; phylum Streptophyta; class Magnoliopsida; order Lamiales; family Lamiaceae; genus Plectranthus; species Plectranthus barbatus. The sequence continues at coordinate 9,235 of JAPKLW010001659.1, read as the reverse complement.
GATTGTTAATAAGGTGGTACTCGAATTGTTTAGGGAGTTCCTGGATTTTTGAAGAGTTTTTTATTTTTATTCAAGTTTTTAGAGATTGAAGAGTTGAACAATCTTTACTTTTCATTGTAAGTTTTTATTATGCAGTTTAATAAGATAATATTTCTTGTGTTTCTTTCCATCATGAGTGGCTAGAAACCCTAGTGGGTTCAAGGGCTATGTGTAATTAATTAATCATGTTTGCATGTTAGATTAATCAACTCAAATTGCATGATTTCAATTCCTGATTTAATCGATAGAATTTAGGATTGATGATGGATCGAGAGATGAAATTGATTCTAAGTTCATAGTTGTTAATTGAAAAACCGATATGAGAAAATTAATAATATGAATATGAATTGAATATAATTGGTATTCTGTCTCAAAAGGAAGATAATTAATTATAGGGGATTAAATTTGATATTTTTATTGATGTTGATTATAATTGTGTTCTTGAGGCCAACCAAGCATAAATAGTCACATGATATTAACCTAAGTTAAAATTGCGCAACCAAGGAATTTTAATACTTTATTTGATTTCCCACCATGATGAATTGATTGATTTGACATGTATTCTGATTGATTATTTGCCCTAGAATCTGTGTTCTTTAATTTCTGTTTTTCAAAACCCTTTAAATTTCAATTTTGTTATCTTTATTTTCCAAAACCAAAACCTAATTTTTGTTTACTCAAACAATAAATCTTAAAACTGTGGTTAGTATATAAGAAACTGTGGTTAGTATATAAGATGATTTCGTTATACAATTCCTCTGAGTTCGACTAACTTTGGGTACTTTTGTAAATTTATTTGTCACTGTAGTTGTAATTAATCTGCGAATTTTGCAGTGATCAACCTACCCGCCTAGTGCAGCAACCAACAGAGACATCTGATTGGACATCTTCCAATTTGTCTCTAACGGACATTTATTTCAAACTTTCTATCACTTCTATAAATACCGGAGATTTCAACAGAAAAAGATTACGAGTTACGAATCACGACGAACTGTTTATCGATTACCACACACCACTAAGCTTACAGTTTGCGAGCAAGCTTAAAAAACCGTTCGAGGATTTCAAAGCTTTCTGTGTGTCACTCTAGTGAACACGAGACTCAGAACCTTAGAGTTAAAGTTTATGGGCAATCTGCCGCCAAGGTAAAGTTTCGGGGAAACTATAAATACTCCATTCCAGCGCTGAAGAGGTTGTGTCCCACAATCCAAGGATCTGCGAAGTAAATGACGAGCAATGAACGAGACATTCTTCAACAAACGATAGATCGTAGGAGCATCTGGTAAATCCAACACTTAGTGGACTTAAGACCTTTAGAGTCCGAACCACTATAAAATTCTTCGTCATTTACTGCTTTCTTTTATACTTTCAGCTTACTATAATTTGAAACTCAACACTCAAGTGTTGGAGTATACAAAACTGACATTAAGCATATGAACTATAGATTTGACAAATCAAGCTGACACGTCACCCTCAGATTGGATAAGTGCAAGTTTACCAAACAAACAAACTCATTTCCGCTATGCATATTATTTCTACTCTGATAAACTGGGACCAACATTAATATTATTATTTGTGAAGTTAAAAAAATATAAGTTTAAATAATTTTTTTGATAATCATCATTCGATTTTCTTTATTATTATATTAATTTAATTGTAGCAGTGATTACTGAATTTATACAAACGATCAGATTATAAATTATCAAAATCTTGGTAAAAATAAATATTTTATTGATAGGGAAAATTGGAGAAAAATAAAATATTTGTTTAATTATTATTATTTTGCAATATAGAAATCGAAAACAAAATTTGTAATATTTATTAGACAAAATTATTATAATAATTAGTATTAGTTTAATTATTCAATTAAGTCATAATAAATAAATAAAACGAAATAATAATTTATTTGTTCAAATAAATGTTCTCACTGTTTTTAACTACTTTTTTTAACACAATCAAGCAACATTGTAAACGTAATCAAGCGGTTTTATTATTTTATTACGGAAAAAATTTTATCATCGAATCCAATCCCTATATATATATATATTGTTGATACCCGAGTTTCAGTGGCTGTTCGTCGACTTGATGTGTTGTTCGCACGACGAATTCGATTGCGTTCGACGAATAAGAGTGTGTTCGAGGAGTGCTGAAAAGAGGACGAACGTGGCTGTTGGGCTTCCCGGTTCCATTAGCCAGAATCTGAAGGGGCGATGAGCTTGAATCGTCATTTTGCTTTTATTTCGTTATTTAAAATAGAATGTAACGGTCGTGTAGTGGAGATTATTGCTATTAAAGACTAGCGAGAGAAAGTTCTATATAAGAGGGGGAGGAAGGAATGAAAAGGAGAGAGTACCTTCTTTCGACCCCGTGTAATTATCTTTCTATTATTATTCTAAAAAATCCCTTCAAATTTCGTGCATCAACAATTGGCGCCGTCTGTGGGAACTAAAGAAAGGGAACAATGAGCGAGAGTCATACCCGCGAGTCAGAGATAAATAGAATGGAGGAGTTTGAAAGGAACATTCAGAGAATGCAAGAAGAAATGACCAACTTGCGGGAAGAAAACCGCAGAACTACTTTGGAAGCGGAACGACTACGGGGCGAATTGGCCCGCTTTCACAAACAGGAAAGTGAGAAGGGAAGTCAAACCGGCAAAGACGAATCACGTAGGAGCCGCCGCACCCGTCATCAATCCACTGATAGAACCCGAGGAACCCACCGCGAGCATTCGACATCTAATTCAAGCTCGGATGGAGAAGGAGGAAAGGTAGCGGCCTTGGAGAAAAGGCTCGATGACATGGCGAAAATGTATGCTACCATACCAGGAGCACCCATCCAGCCACTGGCAGCCACACCCAGAGGATATAATGACACCCCATTTACTCGACGGGTGGCAAACGCAAAGCTCCCGGCTCGGTTCGTAGCTCCGACCATCAAACCTTACGATGGGACTTCGGATCCAGAAGAGTTCGTAACGCTATACCGATTCAAGATGCATGTGATCGCCATATCGGAGGAACTGAGGGAAGCTTGCATGTGCAAGACTTTCGCCACATGCTTGGAAGGCCCCGCGATGCAATGGTTCATGCGCGTCCCAAACAGCAGCATATCATCGTTCGCCGAGTTGCATCGGTTATTCGTCGAACAATTTTCGTCGAGTAGACATGCCCCGGTAAGATCTGACGACCTTTACCGCATTGTGCAACGAGAAGGAGAATCGCTCCGAGATTTTATAAAAAGGTTCAACGATCTGAAAGTCACGGTATCGAATTGTTCGGAGGAGACTGCAGTTTCAGCTTTTAGGAACGGCCTCAGACCCGGTTCCCGACTATCTGGAAACTTGTCGAATATCCGTGTTCGACATTTTCCGAAGTATTGGCAAAAGCGGAGGTTCAGCTCCGAAGAGAGGTTGAAGAGGCAAATCTGGATCAGAAAGACCAACGAAAAACACCAGGACGTGTAGAGAAGGGGGCCAGCTCCCGACCCTCAAATCAATTTCAGCCATACCAACGGAGCGTGGATAGGAGGACGCCCGGCATTCAGAACCCAGTGAAACAGTCATCGTCGTATGGGCTGAACGTCAATCTGGTCGTGGTTGTACGCAAGATGGAAAAGATGGGGAGTCTCGTGAGATGGCCGAAGAAAGTATTGAGCGTCGGCCAGAACCCGCAAGGTTTTTGCTCTTTCCATCATAGTTACGGTCACACAACTATTCAGTGCAGGGACTTTCTGCGAGAAATTGAGAGGCTCCTCGAGCAAGGGCACCTCAAGGAGTTCCAAGGGAGCCAGAAGAAGCATAACTCGTGGCGAAAAAGCGATACGACGGAGGGTAAGAACCCTGCCACAGGAGCAAACAAGGTCCCGGTCCCTAAACCACCAGACATCCAACGCACTATAAACGTGATTCACGGAGGTTGTGATCTAGCGGGACACTCTAAGAATGCCAGGAAAAGATACTGCCGCGAAGCCAGATCCATCGACCGGGGAATTCCAAAGCCGCTTTCGTCGGAAATCATCAGGTTCGGACCGGAGGATGCCAAAGGGGTCAGGAGACCTCATAATGATGCGCTCGTCGTGGAATTGCGGATAGCTAACTGTAGGGTTCGACAGATACTCGTCGACTCAGGTGCCTCTTCGAATCTATTGTTCGCAGGTACTTTGGAGGGGATGGGAATCTCCTTGAGCGAGGTAAAGCCGAGCCAGACTCAATTGATAGGCTTCAGCGGGGAAGTAATCGATCCGGTGGGAGAGATCACGCTACAGGTATATGCTGAAGGAATTAACCTTTCAGTTAAATTTCTGGTGGTCCATATAGAATCTTCTTACAACGCGATAGTGGGGCGACCATGGTTGCATGAATTGGAGGCAGTTCCGTCTTCATTTCATCAAGTGATAAAGTTCCCTACCCCGTGGGGAGTGAGGGAGATCCATGGGGAGTAGCACGCCGCCTGAGATTGTTATGGAATCACGCTCCAAACGGTTGGGATGCTCGAGCAAGTAGAAGAGGCTCAAGAGGTGTCCTTGGACCCCGAAGATCCGACAAAAGTTACATTCATTGGAAAGAATCTAGACGAAGAGCTGAAGGAGCAGCTGGTGGGTTTCTTACGGTCCAGGCTCAAGTCTTTTGCCTTTAGTCATAGATATATGCCGGGAATTCATCCGCGTGTCATGACTCATCGATTGAACGCGGACCCAGCCATACGGCCGGTGGTTCAGAAATGGAGGAGGTTCACCCCAGAAAGGAATGAAGTCATAGCCGAGGAGGTAAAAAATTTGTTAGAGGTGGGGTTCATACGCGAGGTGAAATATCCCGAGTGGCTGGCAAACGTCGTCGTAGTGAAAAAGAAGAACGGCAAAAATAGAGTATGCGTCGACTACACGGATCTCAACAGGGCCTGTCCAAAGGATTCATTCCCTCTGCCGCATATAGACCGACTAGTCGATTCGACGGCCGGGAACGAGCTAATGACTTTTATGGACACGTTCTCCGGTTATAATCAAATTCCAATGTATGACAAAGATCAGAAGAAGACCGCGTTTATGACCGAAAGGGGCATCTACTGCTATAAGGTAATGCCTTTTGGCTTAAAAAATGCAGGTTCAACATATCAATGTTTGATGAACAGGATATTCGGAAAGCAATTGGGCAGAACGATGGAAGTTTATATCGACGACATGTTGGTGAAGTCGAAGCAGAAGACTGAGCATTTGACGAACCTGATCGAAGCATTAGGACGTGCTAGATTCATTTCAGATGAAGCTGAATCCCACGAAGTGTTTGTTCGGCGTTTCCTCTGGTAAGTTTCTGGGCTATGTTGTCAGTAGAAGAGGGATAGAAGTGGACCCATCGCAGGTTCGGGCTATTCAGTGTTTGGCCCCACCAACAAATCTGAAGGAGCTTCAGAAGGTGATAGGGAAACTTGCGGCCATTAGCCAATTTATATCACGATATTCAGATCGTACGAGCCAATTCTTTCAGTTGATGAGAAAAGCAAAAAGATTTGAATGGACAAAGGGTTGCAATGAAGCTTTGGACTACCTGAAAATGTATATGACATCGCCGCCAATAATGTCAAAACCGAAGGAAAAGGAGCCGTTGCAGCTTTACCTAGCCGCTGTGACCGAGCGGTAAGCGGGGTTTTGATACGCGAGGAGAAAGGGGCTCAATATCCGGTGTATTACGTAAGTAAGTCACTATTGGATACAGAAACGCGTTATTCGGCTCTGGAGAAGCTGGCACTGTCCTTAGTCGTATGCTCCAGGAAGCTTCGCCCGTACTTCGAGTGTCATGAGATCACCGTGGTTACCAGTTTCCCAATTCGTAATGTGTTAGCAAAACCTGATGTGTCAGGGAGGCTGATGAAGTGGGCCGTAGAACTTGGGGGCTACGGACTGAATTATCGACCTCGAACCACGGTGAAGAGTCAGGTATTAGCAGATTTTGTTGCTGAACTCACCCCCGAGCTCCACGTGCAGGCGAAAGTCGAAGTCTCTCCAGGGGTTCAAAATATCTCGGAAGTATGGAACTTATTCGTCGATGGGTCAAGTAATTCCAAAGGCGCCGGGGCTGGGGTATTGTTGGTGTCCCCACAGAAGCTGGTGTACTAGCGGGCGATACATTTTGATTTCAAGGCAACCAACAACGAGGCGGAATATGAAGCCCTCATAGCTGGGTTTCGACTGGCAGCTGAGTTAAAAGCCAAACGTGTGTGCGCACGCACGGACTCACAGCTTGTCGCGAGCCAATTCAAGGGAGAGTTCCAGGCACGAGATCTACGTATGCAGGCTTACGTTGCTGTTATGAAAGATTGTTTGAAGGAGTTCGACGAGGTCGTGGTTCAGCATGTTCCAAGAGAGGAGAATGAGCATGCAGACGCTTTGGCCGGAATGGCCGCCGTTTCTCAGTATGGAAGTCGAATGATACCAGTGATTGTTGCCTTGTGGTCCGCGGCGGAGGAGCGGGCCAGCCAGGTTGAACAGCTCGATGTTTGCTATATGGAGATCGACGAACCCTCATGGATGAAGCCATTCGTCGAATATTTAGAAAGTGGTATTTTGCCGTTGTCCCCAGTGGAATCGGTTCGGTTAACCAGACGGGCCTATCGGTTCACTATCCTGGACGGTAATCTCTATAAACGGTCTTTTCATGGGCCTCTGTTGAAGTGTGTAGGTGAAAAGGATGGTGGAAGAATACTTGACGAGGTGCATTCGGGAAGCTGCGGAAATCACGGCGGACCGAGGAGCCTGGCTCATCGAACAATCTCAGCGGGATTTTACTGGCCTTCACTGTGAAAGGATGCATTGGAGTTGGTCAAGAAGTGTGAGGTGTGTCAGAAATTCTCAGGTGCAATCCATATGAAGGCGGGGAAGTTGCATGCGAATGTGCCAGCATGGCCTTTCCATCGGTGGGGCCTCGACATAGTGGGACAGATGCCAAAAGGATTGGGTAACAAGCAGTATATTCTGGTAGCAACAGATTCTTTTACAAAATGGGTAGAGGCCGAGCCGCTGGTGCGAATAAGGGATCGCGAAGTAATCAGCTTCGTCTGGAAAAAATTGATTTGTTGGTTCGGACTTCCCAAGGAAATACTTACGGACAACGGAAGACAATTTTTGAGTGGAAGGTTCAAAAGTTACTGCTTGAAGATGGGGATACGGCTGTTGTTCTCGACTCCTCGGTATTCGGAAGCAAATGGGCTAGCGGAGTCGACAAATAAGACGATAATTGGAACGTTGAAGAAAAAACTTGGGCGAGCGAAAGGTGCATGGGTGCAGGAGCTGCCGGGGGTTCTATGGTCATATCGTACGACTCCCCGCTCGACCACTAAGGAGACTCCATTTGCATTGGCGTATGGTTCGGAAGCCGTCATTCCAGTTGAGATGATTCAGGGAAGCCCGCGAGTAAGTTTTTTCGGAGAAGAAAGTAATGTCCGTAGCATGTTCGACGAGCTGGAGAATAGCGATGAGGTAAGAATGGATGCGGCAAGAAGAATGGCAATGAGACAACAAGTTGTCGACCGTTTCTGTAATAAGTCGGTTCGTCTGAGAATGTTTTGCGAAGGAGACTGGGTTCTTCGACAGGTGTTTCAGAACACGAAGGATGTGAACTCAGAAAAGTTGGCCCCGAGCTGGGAGGGTCCATATATCATTTCAGAGGTGATTGTGAATGTGGCCTATCGGTTGAAGACTCCGGAGGGAAAGGATGTTCCGAATCCTTGGAACGCTAAGTATCTGAAGAAATTTTATTTTTAAATAAATAGGTCTTATAAAAATAATCTTGTTATCTATTATTCCTTTTGCTTTGACAGTTGTTATTCCTTGAATGAAGTGTCTCTTATGGGTTATTTTCTTTGCATATAAGTTAAAGTTCGATAGGGAAGTACTCCAAGATGCAAATAAAGATGCAGTTGTGAAACATTAAACGGCAGGCAAGATAATATCATATTGTGCGATGGCAAGATATGCGTCAAAAAAAAAAGGGAAAGAAGACAATATTAAGTAAAAGTGTTTGTTTTTGGTGAAACGGAATCCGACGCCTCAACAAGAGTTGTGCCCCTCGTTGTCTTTCTCCTCGTCTTTTTCCCCTTCAGTCTCTTCTTCATCCGCTCCTTTGTCGGCATCTTCCAGTCGCTCGTCGGGTTCTTCTTTGAGAGCCAGGAAGGAGAAGTCAAGTTCCGGATATTTAGATGACGCAAGCTCCCTGGCCTGGGAACAGGTGAAGCTATGGAAAGCATCCACAACTTCCTTGTTGGAGGGCCTATCTAGGAGGGCGATGAGATCCAAGCCCTCGCCCTCTTCGATGGTTCGCTGAAGAGCCTCCTCAGCCTCATTCCTTTTTTCCGCTTCAGTATTGCGGGAGATCTCCAGATCTTTCATCTGCTCTTCGAGCTCAGTGACGCGCTGCTCGACGACTCCCTTCGAGGCTGAAAGTTCCTTGACAAGGTTATTCATCTCGGCCTTCTCGCAAAGGAGTTCGCTATTCTGAAGCTGGAAGGTCGACGAATCTTGCACCGCCTTCGCAAGAAGGGCAGCAAGCTCGGCCAACTCCCCCTTCACCTTAGCAAACGAAACACTCAATTCGGATGCACGCTGTCTCCAGGCGTGCTCAGACGAGGCCATCTTTAGGTAGTCGTCCTTGAAGTCCCCGACGCTCTGGAAACAGGGGAGATGGTAAGAGTTAGTATCAAATCCGAGAGATGGTGTAGGGATGAAAAACAAAAAGAGCGTTCCTTACCAGAACCATCTGTCGGAGGTGGGAGAACGTCTGGCCGACGGCCGGATCGGGCGTATTCCATGAAGGTCCAGCAACCACGAGTCGGAGGAATTCGATGAGTTCCTCGTCGGCTGCCGGGTCCTTCGGTCCTGGTTGCTGTAACTCAATTTGTATGGCAAACACAAGGTGTGGCACCCCGGTATCTTGGAGCAGGTCATCGCCGGGATTGACGATTGTTCGCTGCTGCTGGTCGGTGGTGCCTATTTCCGACAACCTCTTCAGTCGTTTCCGTTGATGTTCCAGGTTTTCAACGGATGGGGTGGCGAAGGACATGGAGTCCTCGGGGACATCATTCCCTTGACTCCTCTGGACCACATTCGTCGGATCCTTCTGCTAGGCAGAGGGACCTTCGTCGGCTGCTGGGGTTTCCTTGGGCTGTCTCGGTTTGGATGATTTTTTGGTAGCAGTCTATTTTTTCTTTTTTTT
>JAPKLW010001658.1:153603-167682 GCA_026898455.1 Plectranthus barbatus | reverse complement strand
GCTAGATGGTTGATTATGAATTTGATTCTATAAGAAGAGTATGATAGATTTTGTTGAAAGATGGTTCAAATGAATCGTGATGTGTTGTGATTATGTGGTTCATGAATATGTATCTTATCCTTGTTTTGTGATTAATGTGTTAAGGAGAACGCGTTGGGCAAGGTCTTGCTTTCGAGCAGTCGCCGCGAAATCTAAATCCGTAAGAATAAAAGGTGGGCTTTTGTTATAAAATACAAAAGCATGAAATTATTTTCTTTTCAAAATAAAGTCATGAAAATACTTTGGTTTTCAAATGATTGTTATGTCAAAAATGGTTTTGTGAATCATATTTGTACCTCTGAAACCAGAAGAACTTTGCCAGAGAGAAGAGAGACGTCAGTAAAATGCACCAAGGTCGGTTTTTTGACTGATTGCGAGCCCAAGAAGGTCATTGTTCTTGCGCCGCAATACTATGAGCTAAAAACTCTGGTATGTCAAGTTGGTGGTTCGTCGCCCTAGTCTGTTAAATTATGGAGTGGATCAACCGTGGATTGACACTCAGGGGTGATAAGGTGGGTAAAGTCGATTGAATCTCGATGGGTATTCTGGGATCAGTGCACTTTAATGACAGTGGGTTGAGTGGATCATGTCATTCCCAGTTGTACATCGTGACTTGGAAGTAGGTCTGCTTCCAAGCCACACTTATAAAACAGATAATGATCACACGTGAAATGTTTAATCCTGCAGGATATATGAAATTGTTTTATAAGCACGAGAGGATTTCTAAAACATAACCTTATGTCTTAACAATTAAATGGCATAACAATGTATATGTGTATTGTTTTCAAGGATGTGTTCACTGGTACACGGTGTACTCAGCCCCTACATGTTATTTCTAAAACATGTAGGTTAAAGATTGGAGCAGAAGAGGAGACAACATGAATGTGTGAGCAGTCCAAATAAGAGCTAGATCTTGAGATATGTATCATCATATACATATCTCCACTACGCAAATCTTCGTTGCGATAAACCTCTGAAAACCAAAATTCCCCTTATTTTGTATAAGTTTATCGTGTTGCTTTTGATCTAAACTAAATGATGGTTCTTTTGTATGAACTTACCTATAACCATCTTTATAAATGTCAGTTTCCGCTTAATCTTGTCCACAATAATATTATTTGTTGAGAAAACATCGAGAGTTAACTCGTCGCTCTCTCATAAGCCGGGGAAGCTAAATGGAGGCGTGACAGAATTATATCATAATATTTAATTTTTTATTAATTAAAAATATCCTCCATTATTAATAATGATAAAATGATTTTATCATATCTGTGCCACATAAATTTTAACACCGTTAGTGACAAGATACAAATGATATTTTTAATTGTATCATAATGTTTATTTTTGTCAATTAAAAATATTATGAGTCACCAATGGATATTATTTATAATTGATATAATTACACATTATGTTACAACTATTAGATAAATAAATATTGAAATAGGTTTTTTTAATAATGACAGTATTTTTAATTAACCATATTAAATATTAGAATATAATTAATAGAGAAGCACTATAATATTTTTCATTATTCAATAATACATTAGGATATAATTGTGAGTTGAAATTAGATTTACAGAATTTCCAACAATATATTCTTATAAATATAGAAATGGCATACTATAAAAGCTTTTTCCTATAATTTTTATTTTGTATTAACAAAATTATTCCATGTAGTTAATCATTAAAGGAAAAAAAAAAACAATAATAGGAGCTGCCTTAAAAATACTATATATAGAAACGTGGGGAAGTAATAATTAATCAACCATCCACAGCCACCACCAGTTTATTACAGCATGGAATACTACAGTTCCCATCTTCATTCTCCAAATCTAAACCAGAGAGAGAGATTCATACAAAAGTCAAAGCGGCGTTTTCCTTGTGCAAACCATCCACATTCGGATTTCATCATCATACTTCTGTTGCAAGCTCCTCTGATTCCGTTCCCAAATGGCCGGAGAGTGGCGCCGCCTGCTGGTGGCGGATTTCGTGATTTCGTTGATGTGGGTGTGGTCGAACGAGCTGGTGAAGATTTTCGTGCAGAGAGCGCTGGGCAATGCCGCTAGTCAGCTGGAGGGCGACATTGTTAGATTGGGTCTCTCCCTCCTCAACACGCTCATTTTTGCGTACGGGAGCAACGCCACCAACAGCAGCTCCTACAACCCACTCACCGTTTTGGCTACGGCTGTTTCCGGTGATTTCTCCAATTTTCTGTTCACCGTCGGTGCCCGAATCCCTGCGCAGGTTTGTTTGTTCCCCCTCCCCCTCTCTTTGACCAATTGGTTAGACCTAATTTGATAGGGAAAAAAAAACGCAATCTTTTTTTGGTGGATGGTTATTTTGTTTTAGTTTGAGTCGATATTGGAGATGTTATAATATATTTTTTTTATATCAATGAGCTACAATCTGAAGGGTATTATATATCTTTCAAATTTCTTGATTTCCTCTCTGTTCAATTTCAGTGTTTGCATTTGCATACTTGAAACAGGAATTGCGGAGAGGATACATTGTTAAATTCTTGAAGCTTGCTTACAACATGTCATTTTTTTATTTTTTTTCTTTTACTTCTTGATTGGTAAATGATGATCATCCAGCATCATTGTTAATTATTATCTCTATATACCATGAAGTAGATCAGATGCTCTTTATCCTCTCGGATTACGCATTTATCGAATAAGGCAATGTGATTGATGGTCAGAAAATTTGGAATCATGTGTTGTTCAACAACCAAATTTGTTTGTTTGCTTATGTGATTATTAAGTATGTGGAGATGTTAAAGATTGTGCATATTTCCCAGTTACCATAAGTAGAACCTCTAATCTGATTGTCTGTGATGCAGTTGCTTATTGAAAAGTTGTGTATAACCGAGATATAATTCTTGTTATAGACTTTGGTGTTAGGTTTTTGTGCTTGAAATATTTGGGTCTGAAAATATATCTACTTATAGCTATATTTCCATATTTCCTTAGCCAGGAATAGAATAGGTTAATTCTAGTCACTACTGTCCAATTGAAGTTCCTGTTCCCATACCTTTTAGAATCTTTTTTTTTCTTACCTTTTGGTTTAGTTAATCCAGTAGTTGGTAAGAAGAATATATGTTTGGTGGGCCCATATGTTTCAAAATTTATGATCTTAACCCAAAATGGCTATGGCAGAACTTCTACCATCACTACACTCAGAAAAGATATTTCTGCTGGTTTGGTTCACCACCTCTATTGGGGCAATTCCACGGTTCCACCCTTAGCAGCTCATGGTTTAGAGTTTAGCATGAATGTTACTTATGTTCTTTTTTTAGTAGAATATTAGATATGGTCATTAAAAAAATGATATTTCTGCTGGTTTGGTCCACCACCTTCTCTTCTGGGGCTATTCCAGTTCATCTACAGACGAGATATGTGAGGAAGCCCTTTTCAGCTTCTGGTTTAGTGTTTATCATGAATGTTAAAGTTCCTGCTATGGATCTGTATTATTCTTTGCAGTTAGCATATATTTGTGGTCGTTAATATTGTTCACCTTCGAGCATGCATATTTCAAATTTACCTTAACCAGTTAGCCTATCAGAGGAAGATGACCATATAACTGCTAAGCATGTATGTTTTTTAGCAAATTCCCGACCTGCATTAGATGGTGGAAGAGCTTGGTAGATATATCACAATTAGGAAAATGTTGTATGTGGCGTCACAATTCAAGTCCGTTAACAGAACAGAAATGCAGTATCGAAACTGTATGATTGAATGACTTGTATATGCTCGTGATGGACCCCTGTTCTGTCTTCTTGTACATAGGTTCCTCTGTTTGCCAAACCTATATTACTGTATCGGTTATTCTTTTCGTGTCTCCTGAAAGGTGGTTGGGTCAGTTTATGGTGTGAAGCTCATCCTGTGGACATTTCCTGGAAGACGCGACCCACACTTGAAAGTTGACATGGCAAAGGGAGCATTGACAGAAGGTCTTCTGGCATTTGCCATTGTGATGATCATCCTTGTGCTGACTAGAGAGATTAGTGGCGATTTCTTTATGAAAACTTGGATTTCGAGTCTCTCCAAGCTCACTCTTCACATTCTTGCAGCAGATCTAACAGGTGGTTGCATGAATCCAGCTTCTGTAAGTATCTCTTTAGTCATTTCTATTTTCTCCCTCCTGAAGCTGCATTTCACTCCCCATGACATGAGCTGAAATCTCTCTGTTCCCCTCAGGCAATGGGGTGGGCTTTCGCTACGAAGCAACACGTTACCAAAGAGCATTTGATTGTTTATTGGCTTGCACCAGTTGAGGCCACATTGGCAGCCGTTTGGTTGTTTGGAATACTGTTTGGAACGAAGAGGAAGGAGCGCTCCGATGTCAAGAAGGCTGCTTCCCCACAGAGGAAGGCTGAAAAATCAGACTGAAGGCATGCTGAGTTGCTGATAATTAGGTTGTATAGTTTTGAAGATGCAATTTTGTTCATTATTTGATGTTCATGTCTAGCTCTAATCATGTAGTTGAGGTTCATGTAAGCAGGAAATCAAGAACTCAAGATATCGAAGTCATACTGCTTTGCAGGAACAGCTGACAAAACTTTAATAGAAAACTTCAAAGCCCCAGATTCACACAATGTTTCATTCCTCTGCTTTGTTCACAGCTATTAAACAAATGATAAACTGCATGCTCTGCTCTACAGATTGAAAACGAATCCGAAAAGAATTAGTAAACAAGCTGCGGCTCAAACTCCGGAAAGTCCACTGAGCCAGACTCAATGGGTTTCATGAGATATGCAGCCAGCAGCTCAGAAGCCAGAGCTGCAATGAGGGGAACCCTCTTCAGGTTCTTCACCAAGGGAATATCTTCCGTGTCCCCGATCGCGAGCAGCTGCGTGTTGATCTCCACCATCCTGTCCAGTTTCCTCTTGAACTCCGGGTTCTCAACGTCCGGTACAGCAGGGAAGATTCTTGCAGTCGTGCGATTCGTCTGCACGAAAGAGCAGGATTCAAGCATTCTGGGACTCCAAAACTACCAAAATGTAATATCACTACAAGATGTACTCACCTCAATGATGACATGCATGTCGAACTCCTTCGTGTTCAGACCAATGCCTTCATAGAAATCAGTTCTCTGGCAGTCATTAAGGTACATCGTCACATAAACCTGCAGAATGGTCGGATTCCCAGAAGATGTAAGAACAACCAAAATGCAGCCAAGAAACAAAAAAAGTAGGCTGTGTATGAATTGAGTCATCACCGAAAGACAGAAGAAGCGTGACCACAACTTGGCCTTCCAGTCATTGAGGAACTGAGGCTGAGCCTTCATCAATGCAGAGAAGAAATCGCCATGGCGATTCTCATCTTGGCACCAGTTCTCGAAATACTTGAAGATGGGATAGCATTGATACTCAGGGTTTTGCTTGAGGTGCCTGTATATGGTGATGTATCTCCAGTATCCAATCTTTTCAGACAAGTATGTGGCGTAGAAAATGAACTTGGGCTTGAAAAATGTGTATTTTCTGGCCTTTGTGAGGAATCCCAAGTCCAGAGCCAAGTTGAAGTCAGATAAACCCTTGTTCAGAAACCTGTTCAAGAAGTTGAGAGATTCCATAAATCTTGATTTCAGCATTCATGGAAGAAGCATCGAAGTGGGGTTAAAGTTAAACTTACCCAGCGTGGCGGGCTTCGTCTCTGGACATGAGAGAGAAGATCTCAGCAACCACAGGATTAGTTTTCTGCAGAAGTTACAAGATCAATCAGCTCCAACACAGAGCAAACACACACACACAGATACTGAGATACACACACTAACTAACCTTGAGCCTGCGACCAAGCTCCTTGTAGAGAAGGAAACCAGAGAACTCAGCAGTGCAAGACCTCTCCAAGAATTCGACGAAGATTTGCCTCAACGGCCCCTGAATCTTGTCGGCAGCCTCCTTGAACTCCTTGTTCCTCACGAAGTGGGTCTGATTGAAATCAGTCTTGAATTCCTGCAACAGAGCGTCGAACTCGGCCATGTTTAAGTTCTTGTTGATCTCGGTGTTGAAAAGCTGCTCCATTTCATCGAAATCCGTGGTGTAGAATCTCGGCGTCAGAAGGGACTCCTTGATCTCTTGCTTCTGAATCTTCTTCTTGCCGGCAGCTGGCGGGGTGGCGGTGGAGGACATCCTGACGGTGAAAAATCTTGTCTTGGGGCATTTTGTGCTTCCATATCTTGGGATGGAGGTGCTGAATTTGGAAATGGGTTTTACTAGAGCCATTTCTGCTGCCATTTTCTGCAGAGATTCAGCAGAAAACTGCAAGTGTTGGCTGTAGTTTTTCTGTGGGATAGGATGTTGGAATTTATAATTTGGATGAAAATGATTGAATCTAATCTCATCCTATGCAATCTATGAGCTAATTGGATTCTGACACGTGGAATTTCCCTATGTCCCATCTCGAATTCCATCTTGTGGTTTCTGATATGGAAAGTTCTTGTGGTCTAGTTCTCTCCACAATAGTTTTTCAGTTTGAAATTTGATATTATATGTTTAGGGGTGGTTAATGGGTCGGGTTTGGGTTGGCGGGTCAGATTGCGACCTGATAGTACACGCGACACACTAACTTGAACCTGATCTGTTTATTTTTTTGGGTAAGAAATTCAACTCGAATCTAATATGTTTATTATTAAGTCAACTCGAAAGTGATCCAAATGACCTGTTTAATTATGATGAAAAAAATTTAACCTATTACACAACATAATCTTTTAACATGAAAATACCCGAGATGACTCAAAAATGACATTAAAATTATATAATTATATAATAAAATTAATTTATTTTGGGTTAAATGGATTGCATGGGTCAACCCGATCTGACCGAACCCGACACAAAAATTAAATGGGTTCACCCTAAAACTAACCCAAAAATCTTATGGGTTGACCCAACCCGCTTTTTTTCGTGTTAGGTTCATGTCGGATCGAAGATTGTTGCCATATTCTTTCCCTTATCTTGAAAATTGCATATTTTCTTCATGATTCAAAACATTAGGCTTATATCTTACCACCTTCAGATTCTGACCAACTGTAGTTTCTTGATTTATAAATCATATCAACTGAATAATGCAGAATGAGATTTTGCAGATGTTAAACCCAACCACCTTTGTGAAAAATATATTTAGAAAAGCGCACACACAATTTCTCCAACATTGAAGCGCCTTCACCATATCTAAAAGCAGAGCAATACAAAGAAAAGAATCTCTATTCAAGAACTCATGCACATCTTTCTGCTGCAAAGCTTGAACACAACCGCAGGAAGCCGGAGTCCGTCGTCGTACCGGCTAATTTTAAACAGCAGAGAAAAGGGACCTCTTAGATACTAGGCACTTCAACAATGAAGGTAGAATTCATCTGCATATTCATGCAAAATATCATTTGATCAGTATTAGTGGTCACAACAATTGATTGGAAATTTCGGACAGCATAAAATGAAGATGAAACAGAAACTATTACCTGCATTTCATGCTTTGCTTTGTTCAGATCTTGTGGCCTCAGCTTCAATGCCAATACTGCTTGTTGACTGAGTTAAGCTTTGCTTGACAGGCACGATGAACCGGCTAGAGTCAGATCTCTCACTCCCTTCCTTTAGTTTCGTGTTGTCCTCGATGTCATCGAATTCAAGATTACGCAAGAGATTAGGGATCATGATGCCATTGCTGTCGACAAGAGTTGAGCCCATTTCGATATCTATTTTTTCCTTTGAGCTAGTGACGCCTCCCATGAGATTATGACTGGTGGGTTCCATGACCATAACCTCATCTTCCTCGATGAATGCCCGAAAATCATTCATAGAAGGTGGAATTCTGGAGAAGAAGACTTCTTTAAAGTTGCTAATCATCCCTCTGTTATATGGATTCTCCTTTTTGTCGTATCGATACCTGAAGTTCTCATACGTTGTCTGCAAAGATGTATATTTATGAGATTCATAATTTTTGGTGATGAATCCATTGATGGTTGAAATGATGCTAGAAGTAGAAACTGCAGCCACTCGAGGCACGCAGAAAAAATGAAAACAAGCAATGATAAGCCACATCTAAATTATA
This sequence comes from Plectranthus barbatus, assembly GCA_026898455.1. Taxonomy (NCBI): domain Eukaryota; kingdom Viridiplantae; phylum Streptophyta; class Magnoliopsida; order Lamiales; family Lamiaceae; genus Plectranthus; species Plectranthus barbatus. The sequence goes on along the minus strand of JAPKLW010001658.1, from coordinate 159,604 downwards.
CCAAGTCACTTAAACCAACCACCTTAACAAACTATTAAATCATGCAAAAAAAGTCCTAATTTTTTTTATATTGAAAGGATAAACGAGTTGATGAGGAAAAGTTACCTGGTTTGTGCTGATCAAGTAGAAATGGAAAACTGATAGGCCGCCCACAAACCAAATAGTGATGAAACAGTACAGGATGAGAAAATCCGACAAAAAATCGCATGATATCGCTTTCCAAACAGTGCCTTTTCTGGTGATAATATTGTACCACGAGACACCGAAAATGAACGCACACAAGAGCGTTGATGTTGATATGAACATGTAGAAGAATCTATAATTGCGCTGCAGAAATAAGAAAGATGACCATATTAAAAGCTGTGAAGTGGAGTTTGGGAACTGCAAAAAACAACCAGATTCATGGTTTCTCAAGATAAAAATGTATGAAATCGGAATATTTTCTTCAAATTTCAGAAGATGAGTCTGCCTTCAGTCAGTGTTATCCCTTCCAAATTACAAATATCAAGAGCAGCAATGGTATAATTACCAAGCAGAACTGTTTATGGAAGATTTGAAAATCATAATTTTTTTTTCAAGCAGAAGATGCATAAGATTTCGGCTGGATTCAAGAAAGAAAATTCAATGTGACAGCAATAGGAAAGCATATAATATTCTTTAGAAAACTTACTGCATTTGAAGATTAGGCTGGTAATAATGAGAGAGATCAGTATTAAACATGAGAGAATACTCACTATACCAATGCATTGGCCAACCCATGGACAATGGTGATCAAATCTCTGAACGCAGTTGTTGCAGATGGAGCAGTGAGATGCACGGGGAGGGCGGTAAAGCAAACAGGAGTCACAAAATTTCACTTTTACTATGTGTCCGTTTACATTAACATCCTTCGTTCGGGGAAGTCTCAAATGAGGAGTTCTTCCATTAACCCACTCCATCGAGGGAGTGTTCATAACAATTGTTTCATCGCATTCAGGAGGTTTTGAGTTCCTAGGGACAATTCCGGGATCTCTACTAGATGTAAGGAAGAGAAAGAATATATCCTGAAAAAAATGGGGACAAGAGAACCGTTGAATAACAGGTCTTACAGAACTTCTTTCGAACACTCATAATAGTCACAAACGAAGAAAAACAATCAATTATGAAATTCCTTAGTTGCGGTGCACTGGTGCAGCCTAGCGAGTCTCAATACAATAATGTGATACATAATGATGTAGCAATAAATCAGCAACCTAAGCCAAGCAAACAGGTAAAAACTGTAATGAGATAAATACACCATGACATTTCGCAAAGCTTTCTCGAGAGAGTACTCGTGCATTATGCAGGGCAACTTCCGACATCACAATTTAATCACCTCGATTTCTAATGCTAGTTCACCTCTTCCAATTTCGATTGTTATTCAGTCTTCACCACACAAGTACATTTCAAATTTCAGTTGAGCAATTACATATATTTTAGCATATGTACGGGTAAAGCACGGCTCAGCAAAGAATAAGGCCAACTTTTGGGTTGCTTACCAGCATGCTCAGCACTATAGCCACAACGAGTACGGCATACCAAGGAACGGCATTTTTATCTTCTCTGAGCTGTTGTCTGATGATAAAGAATATCTTTACACAAAATGCAATAGATGGACCTATAATTAGGAATGTGGATAGAAACAATGAAGATGCATCTGGGCCAAAGATCAATCTTCCTCCAAAGAAGAATCTCTGCAACATTTGAAACAACAAAATAGAAGCCAAGATTTGAATATAAGTGCTCGATTTTAGATACTGTGACATGAAAAGGCATGTTATAACAGGTGCAAATGTATAAGAACCAGCTCAATCCAATTAAGAGAAAGAGAGATACAAATGTAGATATAAAATGCAATGCATAGCCATTTCATTAAACACTATCACATTAGTTTCTGAATGTATTAGAGATTAAACACATTAACAACCCAAAACCGTGGGATTCCATAAACAAAGAAATAACACAGTGATAAATGCAGTTCACAACTTCAATCATAGTACATATCTCAACAATTTGAACAAACATAGACATTACATTTTGCCAAGAAAAATCTGAAACATCAAAATCAGCATACGCTCTTCTCATTGATCTCCAAACAAATAATCAAAACGGAAAAAAGATACTTTACTCACATTACTTCCTCTCCAAACTTGATAAAGCCTCTTAGGTTTGGGTTTTCCTAGGTCCATCAATCTTTGATGAAGAGGAAACAGAGAAAACCCAAAACCCAAATCAGATTTCGCTCTCAAATCTCAACAAAGAAAGCTCCTCCCTTTCCTCCACTGTTTTGTTCCTTCACAATAGCCCACATAGGAAATGGCATCAAAGATCCCAAAGGTCGCGCCTTTTCACCATTCTTGGTTATTGCATGCACAAACATGCATTCAGAGGAGTGCACGGCTTTGAAATCTCAAGAATTGTGAGATGGGGTTTGGATATAGAGAATTAGGGATAGAGATAGAAAAAGAGAAGTAGGAAATGCAGAATTGGGTAATCAAATTCAAGAAAGTGCTGCCATTTGCCCTCTCGAGACGGCTTTTCTTAGGTGGAATATTTGTTCTTCTCCTTGTATCTGCTTCCATTACTTTATTTCGAAAATCTTTTTATCGAAAAAGATAAAATTGAATTCTGTGAATTTTTTTTTTATTACCTTCAAAGAATTTCTTAACTGTTTTTCTTTCTTTTTTTAAAAAATCTCTTTTGGGGAAATTGTGCTGCTGCCGGATCTTTCTACTCATAAAATCTTGTTTTTTTTTTTCTTTTTCTAAATGGAGTTTTTGAAATTGAGATATTTTAATTAAATAAGAAGGAGTGTCTTAATTAAGCTCTTGACCAATTAATCATAAAAAAAATATTCAAGACTTATTTTTCGGTTTTTGCAGTCAAAAGTTGTTATTTATATTTTCTCCCTAGCTATTTCCTTCTAAATTTGAGGGGAAAATAAAATAGTACTAACACATGAGATTCCGATCATTAGAAAAATTCATAAGAGATTTTAGAATACAAGAAATTAAAATTCCAAATTCTCAAAAAGAAAAACGTATGTATTCACAAATGCCAAATTCAATCTAATAAATTACATTTAAAATTGTCGGTTTTGTGCTACTAGTTAGCAATGAGACAATGACTAGGAGTTGCCGTCCATTAAATTAAACTTTAAAATATAAAAATAATTTAACCCATAATAATAATCAATATTTTTGTTCTTTAAAATTGATGAGTAGTTTATACATCAATCAGTTGTTGCAGTTTAATGATCGTGCAGGCACAGCATTCTGATTCCTATTTTTCTCTCTGTCTTTTTTTTTTTTTTTTTTTGGTTCAATATTTTATCATAATATTCAATAAATTGGATTCAAGATGGGAATACGAGAAGGAAAAATGTATTAAAAGATTTATGCTACATATATTTTTTCTTCTTGTTGAATTAATTAATAACATCAATTTTTAAAAGGGAAGATCTCAGGTTAGGCAGGCCTAAACCATTTAGGCGGGTTTTATCCATTAACCCAACCCAAACCCATTTAATATACCCTAATTGGGGATTAATAAACCCTATTTGGGATGGGTGAACCCATTTGGGTAGGATAAAACCCGCCTAAACCGTTTAGGCCTGCCTAACGCAAGTTTTTGCCTTTTTAAAATATAGTAACTAGAAATATTTTAAAATACAGTGCAACTTTGCATTAAACCAGCTAAGAAGGGTTTGGGTTTTTGCAGCTACCCTTTAATCTTCAACGGTGGCTAGCAACATATTAAATTGTCATAATTTAATAAAATAGCAAGTTTTATTTATTGTATCAATCTTTTGGAAGAATTAGGTGTCCCACGTTGTATTAATCAATATTTAAAATAAAATTTAAAAAAAAACCTCGTGGAAAATTATTTCTATAGTTTTTCATTTTTACATAGATCCAAATGTATAGATGCCTTTTAACAAACAATTTTAAACATATCCATAAATTTTAATTTTCTCAATATTTATCTGCTTCTCATAATATATTTGCAGTCTATAATTTGTAATACAGAATTTTTTTTAAAAAAAAAAATTGAATTTACCAACTGAATCAAGAAGACCATGTAGCACGATGTTATTACATGATATTAATATGTCGGAAATATCTGTCAGATTGTTGTGACACTCTGTATGCATCGGTGTATCTAAATGAATTTTGCAAAATCTAAGCACCATAGAAAATAAAAAATTATGCAAAATCGATCGACTGTAAAACCGTATATATACTGCAGAATACAGCTCTTGCTGCTGTGACAAAATTTAATAAAAAAAAATAATAAAAAGTAAATCCTATCAAAAAAAAAAAATTTTGAAAAATCTATCCAGCCACAGCAGTAGGAGAGGAAACTACATGCATTCTCTTTCAATATCCTTCTTTGACAGAGACCGGTTTTGCACAGATTTTACAGTGTCAGCAATCGTTCAACCTTCATGCTACAAATTTCAGACCAAGAAAAGGTTCAGACCACAAAAATATCCTGAAAAAATCAACTTAGCAATTCATGAAGCTGCAATATATATTACCCTATATCTAGAGTGCTGCAGAGGATCTACTGTGTCTGTATGTGGACAATAATCCAACCTTCGATGCTACAAAAGGCAAACAAGAAAAGTGGTAATGTGTGGGATGTTAATGGAGCATAAAATGAAAGATTTAAGTAAATATTGGTAACCTTATCTCTGATGAACTGTGTAGGATGTTCTCTGGGAACTAAACTCGGACCGATCATCATCGGTGAAACTATCTGCAGTAGTGTAGTTGTCTTCTTGATCAGAGGGAAGGAAATAAGGAACAAGATGCACTTTCTCTCCTTTGCCCTTTTTCGAGCTATCGTCGATTCCACTGTAATCCAGATTCCGCAGGATGCCTGGGACTGGCTTACCATCCTTGCCGAGGACACCGAGTTCTAAGTCTATCTTCCCATTTGACTTGATGAAGTCAGCGCTAAATCTTCTAGATATGGATTCTATGTAGAAATCTTCTTCAGTAGCCCAGTCCCGGAAATTCACCAGAGAGGCTACTGGCTTGGAGAAGAATATTTCCTTGATGTTCTTGATCATTCCGCGGTTGTATGGATTCTCCTTCTTGTCATAACGGTACCTGAAGTTCTCATACGTCGTCTGTTCAAATATATCGAGCATGAGATTGAAATATGAACCGTGACAAGTGAATTGTATTCATACAGACAAGCAGTGGTTCAAGAACTGACCAAACATTAACAGTTCTTGATGAATATTGTAAGAGATTAAATAGATCATTTCAAACAACAGGAAATGATTCCGAGGGGCTAACCTGGTTGGTTGAGACAAGATAGGAATGAAAGAGGCTGAGCCCTCCAACGAACCACACCGAAATGAAGCAGTAAACTATTAGAGTAAAAGATACAACGTCCTTGGACATGGCTTTCCACATGGAACCGTGCTCTTTTAGGATTGTCAGCAGAGTAAATGTGAAAACATACGAGCACAGGATTGTTGATGTCGTCACAAACAAGAAGAAGGTCCGGTAGTTTCGCTGCATTGAATTGAATAAAGGAGGCATTCATTAAGTATATCATATGATGAAGCAGTGACAACTGAAAAGATAGCAAGCAGCAAGGAACCTTGCTATGTATGGCAAAATAAACCATAAAAAATCATGGTATTCATGTTATACCCAAAGAAAAGGCAATTTCTGTTAAGAGACCTTACACTTATTAGTTTCAGCAACATGTTCACTTTTAATATCTTTCCACACTTGGACTCGGCAATGCTAGTCAATTACAAAAAAAGGAAATTCATATGCTTGCCCTTCAATAACTTTCCACCCATGAAACTCACATGCTTCCTCCATAGAGGTATTTTCAGCAGTCATGACTCACTAAGGCTATCAGAAGCTTGATAGTATGGAGTCCCTGTTCAAGTCCCCAATACCATAATATGTTGGGTATGTCAAACCCAAAGTCCCACATTGGAGAAGCAAGGAAA